>JAVJGG010000054.1:39879979-39995703 GCA_035590195.1 Aviceda cuculoides
GGCCGCCCTGCGGGACGAGCCCTCCCTGGCGCTCGCCCTCACCTCGCCGGCGGCGGCGGGCAGCCGCACCACGGTGAAGAAGCAGCAGAGCGGGAGGGTGGCAAGGGCGGCGAAGCCCCAGATGAGGAGCAGGGCGGCAGCCAGCGCCTTGCGGCGGCGGAAGGCGGCGTGGCGCAGCCGGGCGATGCTGACGACGCGTTCCAGGCTGACGGCCGAGAGGGAGAGGATGACGACGGTGCCGCTGAGGCTCACCACGTAGAAGAGCATGTGGCAGACGACGTCGCCCAGCACCCAGGACTCGGTCCAGCGCACGGCGGCGATGAAGGGGATGGCGGTGATGAAGAGTAGGTCGGCACAGAAGAGGTTGAGGACGAGGCAGTTGGCGGCACACAGCCGGTGCCGCCGCCGCCGCACCAGCAGGCAGATGCCCCAGATGTTTCCCGCCAAGGCCAACAGGAAGATGGAGGCCAGGGCGGACGACTCGCCGACGCGCAGGGCTGTCACGTTGCGGCCTCTGAAGTCTGAGAAAAAGGGGAAGTAGGTCCTGTTCCCCCCTGGTGCGCCCCCAGACCCTGGCATGGAGGTGGCCAGCGGGCATGAGAGACACACCGCGGGCAGCGGCGCCAGCCCTAGGGGAAGGGCTGCGCTCCCAACCACCACGGCGGCACCTGGGGTGCCCTCCCGGCACGGAGCAGGGGGCTGGCCGCCATCCCCCTCCCTCCTCTTCCTCCTGCCCGTGCCGCCAAGGGCTCGGCCCTGCCAGCCAGGCGGTTTATGGCCCTCGCTCTGGAGTGGAACAAGGAAGTGGGAGGGTAAACACAGTGAGGCTCGCACAAAGGCGAGGCCGCTGTGTGTGGGGAGGCAGTGAGGGGCCGGGGGCGAGCGGGGCTGCGTGACGCCTCCCTGGGGAGGGTGTGGGTCAGCGCACTGGCACCTCCATGCTGGAGCACCCAGGCCTGGCCACCTCCACCAGCGCCGGGCCTGCTCTGCTCTACAGGCAGGCCGTCGGGGCGCCGGTGACCTGGGGAGGCCGCACAGGCTGCTGCCCTCCGCCGTGGGTGTGTGCCTGGCTTAAAACGGAGGGATGGCCGTCAGACTGCTCTGAGAGCTCTTCTCTGGAGCCCAGGATAACCAGCGCTGCTCTCGGGTAAAAAAGAGGAATTTACCTGTCGCCTCGTGTCTTGATAGTGGCGTGTGGAAACAGCAGTCCTGTGCATTGCTTGTGCTAACCGTGGTCCGGTGTGGAGGGGAAGTGTCACTGTCTTGATTTCTGGGGTCTGTTTACTAAGTTGATCCAGAGTCTTACCTGCCTGTGTTATGAGTTCTTGCTGAAGAAGCCTGGTAAATTAAGGCATACCTAGAAAATACCGTCTGTTTTCTGGACTTCAATTCCTGAAAGCAGTTGCTCACATTGTAAATGAAAGTAGGCCTTTCCGCTTACACACTTCATTACAGATTATTTAGAAATGGACTTGCAGTGAAGTGCATAAATCATCACAGATGAGCAGATAATGCCTCATAAAAGAAGATAAAATGTTTTCATAAAGTATGTAAACAGCTGTATGACTTTGGATGGCTCTGGATGAATTCGTTTGTCTCAGTGACAGTGTAGGTACTTAAGGGTGCAGTCACAGGCTTGGCCATATGGAGCTACACCTTTTGATTAGGTGAGAATTATTCCAAACTGATGTGCCAGTGGGACCAGGTGACCGGGCGGTGCTTCTGTGGTACCCTGGGTGTGACCCTGCTATCAACCGCTTACACAATGGCATTAGTGGGGATTCCAGATTAGTGGGGATTCCAGAAACTCAGTCCTTCTAAGGGACAATCTCCTAATGAGGAATGACAAGAGTGAGATCTTTCCTGGACTGCTTCCCACATCTTTGCCAGTGCAGAATTTACATTGATTTTAATTAGCATGTTTTCTCTTGAGCTATAAATGGTGCTAACTATCTATGCTGTCTCATCAAACAGGGAGTTTGCAGGGCAGCTTAAAGAGGTGGATGAGATGCTCCTGCTAATTCCTGCTGATTTCTTTGACTCTGTGAAATGTGGGTAGATTCGCTGTTAAGTGGGTAGCTGCTATGAACTCCAATGAAGGCAATAAGAAAACTTGCAAAGATTTTTTTTTGGCAGCCAGCAACACAAGTGACTAGCAAGTGTCTTGAAACATATTTTATTCTATATCATTTGCTGGGAGAAAAAACACCGCACCCATATTGCAAAAGTTTCAGCAAATTCAGTAGAACTACTGAGGATTATTATTCATATTTATGATCAAAGCTTGACATATCTAGCCACAATTTATGTTGGCTCTGCTATGGACTGATTCTATAAAATTATTAGCACATCTTGAAATACAGCAAATACCTTCCAGTTGCCACAACCTCACAGGTTCTGGGACTTTATACAAGCTGACAAACTAGCCCCGAAGTTCTGGGCAGCTGGCAGTAGTGGTGACATGGTCAGCTCTGAATAGAGGCTTGGATTGGGAAAGAGCCATTGTTAGAAGTCTGGTTGTACCTGTGTGAAGGCATGGAAGGCATTAACAGGACGGGTGGTGGGCAACTGGAAGCACAGATAAATGCAAATTGTGTTATGTGTGAAATCTTTAGCTCCTTTGGCATTAGTGGAAAATGAAATTAGAAACTGATCCTATCAATTCAGGGTAAAGGAAACATGTCTGAAACAGAATGGGGGAAGGAAAATAGGGAGAGAACACCCAAAGTGGCATTATTGAAGAAATGAAAATATTTTCAGTCAGGGAGGAAAGGAATGCTATAGAGGACCAGGAGGTTTGAAAATGAGATGATGTGTGGAAGTATCTGGATAGACCCTTGATCTTCTTTAGAAAGGATCACCTTTAGCTTTGGTCCTTAGGTGTGAATGAGAACCTTACTTACTTGGCATAAGCCTGTTGTTTGGTCAGAAGAACCAAAGCAAAATGCTGCTTTTAGTATGCTATTAGTGAGTGAGCTTCACCATGACCTGTGTACAAAATCCTGTGCCTGGGGACAGGAGAGGTGTGAGGAAACATGCACATTTCCATGGGGTTTTACCAAATGAATGGGAGCTCCTTGCAGGAACAAAACCAGTCTGATTAATCATGGGTCTAATGGATCCATTATCTAAAAAAATAGTTTTATTTTCCCTCCCATGAAGTACAAAAGCTGTGTTTGCTGTTGGGTAGCTACAATCATAGCAACTATCACAACGTGAAATCTGAGGAAGGGAGGAATCATAACCTCATTAGAGCTACTCTGGCATTACTGTAATAGGTGGATGCTGTGCACAGTATATGCTCCACATATGCTTATGACAAGGAAGTGATTAACAGAATGCTTAGTAACCTGTTACGATTGCTTAACCTATCATTTTTTCAACCTATGTGCACTGTTATGCTCAGAAGTGGTGAAACATGGAATCAACTCAGATTTCATTGTTCTGGGTTAAATGAAAGTTGCGGGGACCTCTGTGGAGCTGGTTAGCTAGCCTAGTGGGGAAAAATTTTTCCTTTGTTGTGGTTTTTTTTTTCATTCTGAGTGAAAGCCTGAGTCTTTGCCTTCTCTATGACAGATAAGGCCTGTGTTAACTGATACTGTAAGTCAAGCTCTGCTTTTCAGATTGTTCCCCTGACAACCATGAACTGTCACAACAGATGGGGATAGTTCATCTTATATATTTCTTGAACATAAGAAATATTCCCAGAGAGAGAGACCTCTTGGGCTAGGTGATTCTGGGAGATGGGTATTCTTGTTCCTTTTGGACATGACCTGGTAAAGGTTTTTTGCCTCACTTATGCATCCTCTTGCATGTAGATTGGTGTTTAAGTCTTTGGGTCTATTTTCATCCACCTGTATCACAATGAGTAAATAGTACTGACTTCTATAACAGATGTATTACATATTTAATGTTTGCTAAGTGATTGAAATTGATTGCATTAGAAACATTGACTCTTAAGCTTCACAAAAGAGGTTCCAAGCTTGTAGCTGACGCAAGCTGTGTCTATATAATAAGGGTTTTAGGATAAGTTGCAACAAAGGTTAGCTTTCTATTTTCATTTTTGCTTTTATGTACCATACTGCAGCTGTTCTGCTTCTAGACACTATTAATTCTGTGCTGTCTTGGTTTAACTCCAACCAGCAACTAAGCACCACACAGCCACTCACTCACTCCCCCCCACCCAGTGGGATGGGGGAGGGATTTGGAAGGAAAAAGGTGAAACTCATGGGTTGAGTTAAGAACAGTTTAACAGAACAGAAAAGAAGAAAATAATAATGATAATAACAACAATAATAAAATTGCAATAATAATAAAAGGATTAGAATATACAAAACAGTGATCCACAATGTAGTTTCTCACCACTTGCCGACTGATGGCCAGTTAGTTCCCAAGCAGAGTTTCCCCCAGGCCAACTCCCCCCAGTTTATATACTGGGCATGACATCACGTGGTATGGAATATCCCTTTGGCCAGCTTGGGTCAGCTGTCCTGGCTGTGTCCCCTCCCAACTTCTTGTGCCCTCCAGCCTTCTTGCTGGCTGGGCATCAGAAGCTGAAAAATCCTTGACTTAGTCTAAACACTACTTAGCAACAACTGAAAACATCAAGGTGTTACCAACATTCTTCTCATACTAAATCATAACACACACTAAAACATAACACTACACCAGCTACTAGAATGAAAATTAACTCTATCCCACTCAAAACCAGTACAGATGGGAGGTCAGGATCAAGAGCTTGGTCTAAATTAGGCAAAGCAGACTTGAATGTGGGTTGCTACATCCCCCATGGATGCTTAATTGATAGGCTACTGTGTGAGGGGTATGTATGTCTCTCATGCTATTCTAGGATAGGTAAGTCTCAACCTTTTCCCTCTGACCCAAAATTCCATCTTTGTAGAAACGTGTATGCTCCCATGAAGAGCTTCAACAATCTGACGTTTTCATACAGAAAGAGATCCGAAGCTGTCCAGTAACCACTATTAAAAACCTTTAAATGTAGGTTAACAGTTATTGTCACTGCTCAGGATTTGAATATTTCATTTTCTGGCTGCAAATATTTTTATTTAAACTGAACTTTTGCAAGATGTGGAATAGTGCTGTTGCATTCTGATTTGCTCTGTTTTCTTCCTCTTTTAATGTAGAGTGGTGTTTCAAATAAAGCAGGTTTTTGGCTTTTCTATCTACTATAGCCGGGGGCAGTAACAAGAATTAAAAAAAGAAAAGAAAAAAAGACAAAGTCTTTTAAATCTCCTAACAATGTGGGCATGATGATCATTATATCAAACCAGTGGCATTATTGTAATAATTGTTACTATTATCAGAAAATCACAAGCTACTTTAAAGACTGTTAGGACCATTACCCATGCTTATAAGGCGGAGAAGCTGAGGCAAAGGAGGAAGGTATGACTTGTCCCAGGCTGCCCAACAGTAACAACTGATAGTAGTGTCTCTGTCCTTTAAGGCTTACATCTACAATTGTCTTGCCCCCAAAAGAAGCAGATTTGACTATGTGGTACCAAGGACTCAACACCTACACTCCTCTATGTATGAGGATGTTTTAATCTGGTGTAGCTCCCGTCCATGCCTAAGGACTGAACTTTCCTTGGCTGCTGGAGTGCACAAAGTGCATTCCTGACCCACAACTTGCCAAGCCATGCCCAAGATTTACACGGAGAACGGCTCATTGCCAGGACTATAATAGGGTTGCTACGATATATGAAGGCTGAGGCAGCATTTTGTGCTGTCTCCAGTGTGGTATTTGCTTTTTTTTGCTTTTGTTGCATTTCTGTTGCTTTGTGCTTCTTGTGTTTCTTGAAAGCCCTGCCGATGGGCTGTGGCAACTGCCACAATAATTTGTAATTTGGAGGCAGAGGGAGCTCCTGAGAAACTGTGACCTGTGTCATGGGTGCTGAGGAATGTCCTCCAGGTCACCCAACTCAGCAATACTCCTGTGCTGTGGCAAGGGAAGGCCAGGAGTTTTCTTCGTGAAACCCAAAGGAGACTGATCCAGCTGTGAGGAACAGCTGTTTCTGTTAGATGCTGGTGAATACTGTAGAGAAAAAGATTGCTGAGTCTGGACTGTGCATTTTTCCCTATTTTTTTTGGTAACTGCAGTATCTGAATTTGCAATCTCAGCTACCTAAGCATAAATGAAAAATGCCTACCCCATAAATAAATAATCAATTAAACTAAGACCAATCTTGATGTACACAATGAAGACCAGTCGTCAGAGGTTTCTCTGTAAAACTTACACGCTGCCATAACTTCAGGCTAAACAAGTCTGAACTAAGAAGTGTTTTGTCCCAAGTCTGTATATTTTATGGGAAGCTGATGCTTATTTTCCATGGGAAACTAATTTTTCCAAAGGACAGTTTCAGCTTGGCAGCTCAGCACAGTGCTGCTGTGACAAGCTGCTCTTTTAGCAGCGCTGACAGCTTTTTTGAGAAATATTTATTTTTTCAGCTAAGTCATGAGGCCAGTGACAGGTACCTAGTGGAATGACAGAATGCAGGGAAGCACGCAAGAAAATATGGAAGTTGGAGCACAGCCTTTTCACCAACATAGCCAGATAGGACACAGGTTGAAGCCACATTTGTGCAGCTCTCAGTAGAAAGGCATTAATTATGGGGTAGCCCAAATTTGTTGACCAAACTAAAGAACCTGAATGGAAAATTTTGTGTCAGGTAGACTCAGAAGTTATTTTAGGTTTTTCTTGCCAATATGTAAGATGTAAATTATTTTGCTTGATCCAGACCTGCATTTCTTAGGTTAAAAAATACAAACCAAGTGAAAAATACCTTCCAGCTCCAATCCTGACCTTGGTGAGAAAGAAAAGTTTGATGCCAGTGAAAAAAAGTTTCTGTTTAGCTCTTAACCAGATTGACACTTCTGAAGTCTAAATGCATCTTAAAACAAAGAATTAAGCTGGAAACAGTCCAAAAGGCTGAAAAGCACAGTTCTCCCAAATTATATATCTTCTGGAACTAGTGTCTTTCAAAGTGTCTTATTCTTTCAAATATGAAATGAGACATCTGAGCTTGGACAGTTACTCGAAGCAGTGCCTAATAAAATGGATTTCTCAGCTAAATCAGACCATGAACATCTCGTAATGCATAGGCTGGTATTTTGATTCCTGCTCTCTAGTCTGCCCATGTACCATGAGACCTCAGCCAGTGTCAGCTGTGGTGATGCTCTCTGGGAAACAATGTCTAGAAATAACATTGTGACTGCACATCCCAGAGGACTTTTTTGCAGATACCTTCCAAGCAAATGGCTATTGGTCACTGAGAGCTGCCCAGAATAAACAGAAAAAGGGCACAAAGTGTACCCAGTCACAAAGATCAGCTTCAGAATACCAGCTCATCCCAAATCCCTTCCCATAAGCTGTCTGTGACCTGAATCATCATTCTCTTCCAAAATTCTTGCTCATAGATGGAAACTGGCATATACTTGCTCCTTCTTGCTTTTGTTACTGAATACAGCCGATTCACCCACAAAATTCTCTGTGGGCATAATAAACTAATTGCATCCAATGTTATACTTTCCTCATGCACTGCAGATTATTTCAGAACTGAAAAGAGTTCAGGCATAACCACAAACACTTAGGGAATAGAACTCAAGAGATACCCAATGATCATGAATCTCTAGAAACTGGGCTGGATTTGAATTACTGGCTTGTAAGCAGATGGTTTGTTTAAAGAAAAAAAGGAAACTTTAAAAAACTATTCATGTGAATGAATATTCATAAAAACTTCTCTCTAGTCTTCTAATCATAAATTTCTGTAAATTTCTAGAAGTTATACACAAGTAGTTACTTGCCAAAACAGGCAACCACCTGAATTTAGGACTGTATAGTCTATGAGAGCTGACAATTTTAACACACAAAACATTGATCATGTCAAGCAGTAGCTGGTAAATTGGTTCCTACTACACTGTATTGACTTCATACCACTGTTATTTTGGAAGGATACTCATGCACAATGGAAAAACAATGAAGTCAATGGCTGAACATGATGTAGGGTTTACAGGACGCATTGATTACGAGCAGGCAATTATCTTGGTTGTTCTGTCAATGAGGTACCTGAAACCAATTGAGTTCATCTACAGATTAATACATTCTTCACCACTCAAGAAGCCTAATGTGCCCAGCATGATCAAATTGTCTGTTGGTACCAGTATAAAAATGGTGGCAAGAAGTCTCCCATGCCTTTCTGAATAGAATAGAATTTTAATAAACCATCTTGCCGATAGGACCCTTTCCTCTGACCCATGACTGTGCCCGTACTAGTAGTTTAAATGAAACACAATCACCCACCCTGTGAAGTCAATAAAATGGTCCTTTCCAAATTTTCACCTTGTGCCAACTAAAACACTCCCAGGAGATGCCCTAGCAAGGCTGGGGACATAAAACACTCCAGGAGCTGTTCCCAGCAGGCAGCTGGTGAGGGGCCAGGGACGTTCCCAGGGTCATTTCCTTTACTGGTACAGGCACAGCTTCAGCATACAAATTTCCAAATGGTATAGAAATGTTGTGCTGGGGCTTGCAGGATCCTGGAACTGTAAAATGATACATTTTCTGCAGAATGACTTCCACTCATTCTCTGAGCTCATCAGATTGTACCAGGGAACACGGCAGGTTGTCCCAAATTAAGAAAACATAATATTACTGTTGCAGTGACCCCTTGAGAGCCCTGAAGTGCACAGCACTCTACAAACATATTACTAAAAGAATGTTCCTCCCCACAAAAAAATGTATAATATAAGCAGGACAAGAACCAACGGGGGTATAGATGGACAGAAAACAATGATGATCTTGGAAGACACCACAGAAAACTGCTCGGCTGTAAACACTGTCACATTTTTGTAGGCATGACAGTGTGTTTTTGAAAGTGTGGAGAGACATTTTCACATCTGGGCAAGAGTATCAGGATGCTGCAGATCAATCTTCACTCATTTTCCCAAGTAAAGCAAAGCATGCTGAGATGCATAAAGGGAAGATCTGCTAATGCAAAACCCAGCTCTCCTCCAAACGGCAACTGTCAGGACACCTCTCCTGGGACTCCATGTTCGTAGTCTTTCTCTACATTTTGCAGCAAATGCTTTACGTTTACACGTTTCCCCTCTTCTGGCAGCCCTGCCAACTCCCTGCTGGATTCTTTCCCTCTTTTGCCTCATCACCACCAGTGATGGAAGCCAAACACTCTTCATTATGTGCAACCTCATGATGTCCAGATTCAGTTAGTGCTGACATCTTTGCAGCTCCATTACTTCAGACGGGCTTAGACAAATCCAGAGAAACATAACTGCCTCTGAGGATGTAATCATGAGTCACAGTATTTGAGAGGACAGGAGGACTCAGAGTCACAGCTCTTGGAAATGTGTAATGAGATCAGTTTTTTAAGTATAACCCTAACTCTCACATTTGCAGAGTAAGGCAAACCCTTCAGTCTCAAGAAGTTATTTCTTCTAAGCCAGCTTCACAATCTTTGATGCCCAACTCTGAGCTTTTCATAGTTCAATAGAAACTTATGAACCTTTCAAGTTGTAAATTTTGCTGGTCTGTCTGTCCCAGGAACCATCTCAGAGATCCCGATTCAGATAAACCCCTCTGACTTAACTCCAGTACAGCTAGTCTCCCTCAGCTCGTTTTGTGTCCATGGAGAAAAATAAGATCTTCTACAGTTCAGGTCATTTAACTTCATCTGGTGCTTTCTAGCAAAATGAATCTTGCCCTACAAAAGCCTTTTTCTTTCCATAAGAGGAGCCAAGGGCAACTCACCATGTAGTCTACACAGAAAGTTAGGTGAAATTAAGCTTATTCAAGAAGCAGCACAACTTTTTTTTTTTTTTTTTCTTTTTTTGTGATTAAATTTCAGGTTCATTCCTTCAAAGAGCATCCCATTTTTGCTGACTAGAGATGTGACCGTACTGGTAGACACACTTGTGAGCACAGACAAAAAGGTTGCAATCTGACAATGTCAGCTGAGCTCCTGCACTGTGCTATCACACTTTGCCATAGTTTTCTGGACTTGTAGTTCCATTTACCTCAATCTGAGAAAAGGCCCAGGACCAGATCTCCTCCATATGAAGAAATCTTCTTTACCTGGGAACCTATCAGAGTGCAACAGCATTTTAGATTAGCTATCTGCTGTCCAGAAAATTACTCTGCATCTAATGGTTTCTCCAGGATTTCGGTTGTTGCTTAGGCACAAGAGTTTCCATCTTCCAATTTCATGGGCAGTAGTTAGATCTGTGGGGCACTGCTGAAATTATTATCAACCGTGCTCATATATGTGGACTCACCGCTGCTTTCCACGGGGCTCTGGTACTTGTATGAAAAGGCCAATAAAAATTGCAGGCAGAGAACATCCCAGAGCCTTGAGTCAACCATGACCACCTCCTCCACAGCAAAAATGTATCACCCTGCTAATTGCAAGTTTTGAATTAGATACTTTCTAGCAGATATTTCTTCTGTTATCAGGGCAATTACACCCTCACTGTGTAGCTTCTTCTGCCAAGGTTTATGGCATGGCTAGTCTCCATTACCAAGAGGCAAAGAGTGTGATATCTTGTGTACCTTCTCCCTTTCTGAAGTTGTGCTCTTCACCCCAAAATATCCCCCACTTTCTCCCATTCCCTTCTCCTCCTTCTGCTCACAAACAAAAGTTTGTGATGTTGCTTATCCAGGAATAACCTCATACACGCATAGCTTTCCAAAAGGTTTGTACTGGTTTTCTCCACTTCTCATTTGAATCCCTTCCCTGATGAATTCAGCAAACTGCATCTCAGGAGCTAAGAGTGTGAGACAGCTCTAGGCAAGCAGGAGCTGGGAAGGCAGGGAAAATACGCCAAAGAAACATGGTTAGTGCTGTTTGTAGAAGGGGTTAGCTCTTCCTACATGCACATAGTTTCCCTCTCCTTAAGGGGACAAAGTGGATCAAACACTATAGCTCAATTTGTTCTTGAGCCATGAGGGAAAAGGGAAGCAATGAAGGTCATCACAGTGAGCAATGACACACTGGAAGGTCTGAAGGCCTTTGAGATGTCTCCCGAAACCTTCTTACACTCTTCCCAAAGAGCCACTGACAAGTTCAGTAGGGGCACCTGGGGAAAACGAATGAAAACCAAATGAACCACAACAAACAGGGGCTATCAGTGCATAAGTCAGATGAGATGGAATTACTCTCCCTCCGAGCATGCTGGATTGGTGGCTGCTGTGGTGGTTGACCTCATGCTGGACACTTGCACGGCAGGGAAGCAGTGCACCGTCATGGCGGCTACAGTATCTTGCTCTGGCCATGGTGGTAGGCAACATTGTGCTCACCCCAAATTACAGGGCAAGTCAACTTTTTTTTCACTGAAATATAATAGAGGAACGCAACTACCTCCTGCTGAAATACTCATTGATTTAAAGATCATCTCTTCTTTACTTGAGGTTAGATATGAAGTTGGCCTGAACAATTTGATCAATTTTAGAGATTGCAGTTGTATGCTGAATTTTACCCATAAGAGTGAATTTTGTTATTAACTTTTTTCCAAGTCTTCATCCTACTTTTATTCCAAAATAACTTTTCTAAGTGACATCTTTTATGTGTAATAACACATATTGACTTTCTTCTGAATCTAAGCCAAGATGCAGGATGCCTTCATCTGGTTTCCCCCGCAAACTCCCTTAAAGCCCAATAAATCTGTGACTATTTCCTCTCTGAAGCCTCGGAGGATATAGAATTACTTCACAACTCCTCGAGCCCGGAGCCCTCCGCATGGCTGATGGAGAGCCAAGATCAGAATGGAGTTGCTGAAATTGGGAAGTGAAACAAAAATAGTCCCCTGGAAAGGAGCAAAGCACAATGACAAAAGCAAGTCCCATTTGGAAGTACGGCATGATGGTTATCAGACATCACGGTGAAGTGTGTGTTTGCCTCTACAAACTGTTAAAACAGTAGCAACTGTCGTATGGTTCCAGTCATAGTCCATCATTAACAAAAACTCTGTAACAGCCCTTGATGCAGTCACGGGCCAATGCAATTTAGTTTTGTCATTTTACAGTCAGCAGTTCCTTACTTTTCCTGTAAAGGGATAAATTATGTTTCAGCTTTAATTTTATATAGTGTCATTTACAAAAGAGCCACTTACACTCCCCATGTTGCTGTTTTACTGTATGATCCATGTCATATTAAGCTCCATCTTTGGCATAAGTTTTATCGAGCATTACATTACTGCTGACTTTGAAGTACAATTTCATAAGCACTTATAGGTTCAGGCTAAGGGAAGCAACAAACTGCTCGGGTTACTGCCCACATTTGCATGCATCTGTGACTGCAGTACACAGTGCAGTGTGAAGAGTTTCAGTTTCCAACACTGAAAGAACAGGGTTTTTGCTGCTTTCCCCTGCACCTTTCTAACAAGGAAGAAATAAAAACAGCGTGTTTGGCCACTCTTTTGTTTGTATTCACACGAGGATCAAAGTGCCTTTGCATAAATCCAATGTCTGTGCAAAAACACCTGCTCCTGTTCTCCTGTGCAGGGAATTTCCAAGGACAGAGGCTGTTACTTTTAGTTTTTTCTGGGTATAGCAAAAGAGATGGACCTCGGGCAAAGCGTATGGCAAAAGTCCCCATATGTGTGCCCTAACAGTCCAGGTTTTTTACAGCTTATTGCCCTGTATCCCTTTGCAGACAGACTATTAACAGTATTTTGAGGACAGAAGGTTTTTGTGGTACGCCAAACAGGTTGATACTTCTGACTCGTGTCAGAAAGAAATGAAGATGATCTTTCTTCATCAAGATTGTAAAATGTGATAGAGGGGCGTAGGGCAGGTGTTGCAGGAATGCAGGTAATGGCTCCACCAATATCAAAATCTATCCCAGGACTCTGTCATACCTGAATATCCAGATCTGCTGTCCAGATCTATGGTTAGATCTGTGAGTATGTCGCATTAGGGTCTTTTCAGACATTTCAAAGCCTCACTGCATACTGAGATGATGCTGCACAGATACCCTGCATCCCACAGTCCCGCTCACCAAGTTTGGCTCTGCAGATCTTCCTCTAAAAAGAATGAAGGAAAACTGCTCCACTTGGGAGTGCCCTTATCAAAATTGCTTTCTTTGGTGTCCTTGTAGATTCAACACAGCATTTGTGGGCATATCACTAGTAGTTTAATGATCCCTGTACTTTCTGCTGTGTGCTCCTAGCTTTACAGAAGCTAAACCATTAAAATATGTGTTTCTCTCACAGCATGGACACTTGGCTCTAAGTATTACTTAAAGGACATGGGTAAACACAGGAAAAGATGTCCCAGCAGGAGGGAAGTGATTGTGGGGACAGTATGTTCTGACAGCAATTCAAAATTACCAGTAGGTTACAGAGTAGGAAGTCGCAGATAATGAGTTGTTTTATTTAAATAGCCAGCAGGTCTCAGCCCAGAGAACAATAGAGTCTGCTCCTACAGCCGGTGCTGTACACAGGTAGGGAACTTCATTTGGTCAAGCCAATAAAGACAAGAAAAAGGCAGATAACGTCTCTGAGGGATGCACCAGGCTGAGAGATTGGCCCTGATTCTCCTTTTGCCCACAGCAGAGAAAGTCACTTAAGGTGAGCAGCAGTACTCCACAGCAAAGCTGGAAAGCAGTAGGGCAAGTCTGGGCTTTTCCAGCCTCAGGGTGGTTTTTATTTTTCATTTAAACATCTGTGATGTTCTCAGGCCAAGCTCCATAGCCATGCTGGGTCGGGAGGGGGACATGTCACAGTAATTGGAAAGGGCAGTGAAGCACCCAAACTCTCATGGGGACCCAGCCGTAGGCTGTGCAGGGGTAAAAAACAAGGCACAGCAGTGGATGGACAAGAATAGGCATTCCTAGGGAAGAGGGGGACTATTTCACTTTAAATAGATCTTTTTCTTGCTGTGTTCTCGTTTCTCTGTTGATCCCACCTTTCCGTGGTCCCCATGTCTGCCTCCAAACTCCAGTCTTACACCTCTCTACACTCCCTTTGGGCAGCCCACAACCTCCACCCACACTCTTCTCTGCCTTCTTGAAGCAACTCCCAGCATCACTGGCTCTGCCCAAACCATAGGCAAGCGTGCCCTGCAGTGCACCTTAGCTTGGGCTTTGATTCCTGGCATCCCTTTGGCATCAGCACACCCCACCAGAGATGTGTTTCATGGACTTCAGGTCTTCTCTATGAGGGATGAGGATTTGGAAGAGGATTAGTTTATCCATTGACTACTCTTTAAAGGGAGGTTAGGTTATTACGGGACATGGCATCCTCTATGAGACCTTGGAAAAAGCAGATACACCAGTGGACACAGAAGTACTTCTTCAGGAGACTGAGCAGCACACTCCAAACTAAGCAGCGGCTGGGAGCGGTTTCTGTCTTCCTCCATCCAATTTAGCTTAATTATACTCAATAGGGAAACAATTAGAGAGAAAAGGGTGGTTAGTAGCTGTGCCATTAGCCAATGAGGCAGAAAGTTCACAAGCCCTTGTGAGATAGACAAAAATCACCTGTGAAACCAAGAGGATAAAATGGAGAAGGATTGTAGGGAAAAGTGAAGTATGTCAAAGATTCTCCACCTCCATGGAATTTGTGATTTTCAATATCCACTGGAGTAGCTAATGTAGTTTACACAAATGAGCTCCTGTATTGATTACATTTGCTCATAGCAGTAGCACAACCACACCTGTTGTCTAGGAAGACGTTACACAGACAGAGAGAGTGTGGCAAATCATTTTCCATCACTGAGTTGACCTCAGACTGAAAAAACGCTACTTGAGGAAAGCAATAAACCATTCTCCACATCTCCCTGGGGACAGGAAGAGAAGGGCTGACCATCCAAGAAGAAAGATTTAGATTAGGAGAAAGACCAGTGGCTGAGTTTGGGCAAGCCATGCAGTACCCATCACAGGAGGTTTTTAAAAAGGGACTAGACAAATTTCTGTAACAAGTTGGCCAGGTCTAACTGATCTTGCCTTGGGACAGGGAAAGAATGAAATACCTTCTAAAGCTCTCTTTCGGCTTTATTTTCTATTTTTCCACCTATGAAATATTTTCAGACAACTGTGATGTCTTTGTTTCCTATTTTCCCTTAAGAAGCAGTTGGGAAGCTGTCTGTCCACTCAGCAGAAAGCTTGCCATTCAAACCCCTCGAACGCATGAACTGGCTGCCATCCACTTTGACTAAGACTGTCAAAG
This sequence comes from Aviceda cuculoides, assembly GCA_035590195.1. NCBI lineage: Eukaryota > Metazoa > Chordata > Aves > Accipitriformes > Accipitridae > Aviceda > Aviceda cuculoides. The sequence continues at coordinate 39,895,175 of JAVJGG010000054.1, forward strand.
AGGAGCTGGGTGAGTTGAAGTCCGATGATATTACCAGGCAGTAATGGTGTTCTTGGATGTGGGGAATATGCTCCTCTACTTGTGGAATGAGAAACGTTTATGTATTTCACAAATACCACCAAAAAAGCCACCAGGGGGGAACATCTACGATGTTTATGATTGCGTGATGCTTATGATCAACGATGATTGGGGTGGTTCTTGGGGCAGCAAACCTGAGATCAAAGATTTCATATCATATAACCAACCACTCAACCCAAGTGCGCCAACAAAATTAACAGAAACCCTTTGGAAACACATAGAATTCAATTATTTTGGCTAAATTACTACATCCATGGCAAATTACAGGCTGTCTATTGGAAAATATCTCCTCTCAGTCCTGCCATTTTTTGTTCTTCAGTTCTGTTTATGTTCCCATCATTTTCCCCTCCTGGCAAAGGCCCAGTGTGTTTTGGGAAGGACTAAAGATAGGCTTTTGCTCCACAGAACACTATTTAGTGGTTGGACGAGGTTGCAATTAGACAGCGTGGTCTTCGATTCCCCTGCAGACCCGTGATATCAAGCTTGTGGTGTGACCTAAATGCTATATCCAGATCCGAGCCTTGCCAGACCAAAGCGGTGCAGAAAATCTGACTGGTGTTTAGAGGGGAGTGATAAGGGCTATATAGTCACAGGCTATCAAAAGCTGCTTCTTATCTGGAGTGTCTCCAAGGGGTTTGGAGAGGGATGGAGGAATTCACTGACTTTAAACTCCTAATGGCTGGGAGAACCTATTTCTGCCTGTTGATGCACATGAAGCCCAGGGAGAGAAGATTGCAAGTGCCCAAACCTAAATGAAGATCGTATTTTGCTGAAAGCAGGGAGGCATTGCCCAGAGGCATCAGTTTGGGCCTCAAAAGCTGTACAATTGTGTTAGTCCAGCAGCCAGCAAACCTCTTCATGCAGAAATCAGTGGCGTTCAAAACTCTCCAACTTTTCCAAACAGTGTAGAGAGGCTAGAGACAGAGCCAGGATTTCTTCTCAACATTTCAAGCAGATATTTAAGTATCTGTTCCCTTTCTCATGTCTATTGCACATTTGAGATTCAATTTTCATGCTTCAGTCTGCAACCACGTACTGGAGGTCTCGATGGGAGAGGGGAGCTTACTTAAGATTCATGCTTGGCATGATACACATCCCACAACAAATGCTCCACAGCCTTGAGAAGTGAGCTAGGAGCTCACATTCACATTTGGAAATCATCAACCTTCTTGGGCAAAATAGGGACATCTCAGAGTAAATGCTGTAGCACTAACTGCGTATCTCTGGTGTCTGTGCTGAGTTATCTTGTGCCTTGTGGGGAGGGGGCAAACACATCTCTCCAAGTACTGTACTGTCTAATCATTTCCCAGCTTTTAATGCATTTATCATCACATCAGCCCTCTGTGATATGGGATTAGAGGTGAGAAATTGAAGGGCAAAGTCTCAGGTCAGGTTTTGAAAAGATTATGAATGTATAGACATCTTATTCACATTTTAAAAATCCAGTCCCACAAAAATGACCCAAGAAGAACATGATAGAGCAGGGATTTTCTCTCCCAAACCCCTTTCTAAAGGCACAGGGCTACTCCTGCATTTTAAAGGCTTTTTCATAATTTTAATATAGCCCCTTTGAGGCTCTAAAGTGAAATTACAATCCTAGACTTACAAACGAAAATTTCGTAACAGCTACAAAATCATATAAATATTTCTGAACCCAGTGACACCCATAATCAAATTAAATGGAGTTTTCTAATATTGTAGCTAAAGTTTCCTTAGCACACATGTCACTATGGTATCTGTCTCTCACTGCATATGGAAAGGTCTGGGGAGGGAAAAAGAGAAGACAGTGAAAACCAGACAAATTAAACGAGAGCCCCAGAATTATTTTTGTAGTATTTAAACTCAATTACATTACATAATGCGAGACTACTCCTTTTATTTCATTTTTCCACACAAGTAACTGTGTTTTCTAACATCCTAACATGGGTTCCCAATAAATCATCATAGCTGTCTTTCACAATACTGTCCCATGTAAGACAAGCAAAAAAGGAATTGAGCAAAGTTATTAAGAAAGATAAACTTTTTAATCCATAATCCGTGCAGGCTATGTTATTTCTTGATGGCCATGGGTTTATCTGTAGGCATACAGAGGGGATGAATGAACCCCATAGAAAAGTTTCAGTTCAATCATTTCAGCTTTCAAAGACAGATGAAATCTGAAAAAGTTTCATTTACTGCAGGGAGTTTGTGAAGTGACAGATTCTCACTAAAGACAGCGATTTTACATTAACCTTCAGGATGTGGCATTATTAGCACTATTTAATTAACAAAAATCACGCTTTGAAACTTTCAATATTTGCAAATTCATCCCCTGTAATGACTTTCAGCCATTATTATTTATCTAGGGCCGGAGTCAGCCTGCAGCAGCTCTCATTTCCCTCGGCGGGAACAGCTGGGGGAGACAATCCAGTCACTCTCTTTAGGTGTTTAAATGGGAGCAGAGCTCCTCCAGAAATCTGGCTCCAATTACGAGCACTACGTGCTTTGAAAATCTGACCCTCGTGTTCAGTGTCGGCTAGACATTTTACAAACAAGTCTGATGATAATGGCATAGTCATACAGGCAAAGTGCTCGCAGCATAGACACGGCACAGGCTTGGGGCTTTGCCAGGGCAGCTATTCTGGGGTAGGATCGCAGCTCTTCATACCATACCAGCGCACGTTAGAGGGGCTCCGCAGGGCGGGCACGGCCCCGGGGAGCAGCCAGCCAAAGATCCCCAGCTGACCATCAGATCTGTGTAAATTTGTCACCAAAAATGCTTCACCGTGAAAACCTAAGGATTGTATGGGGAGAAAACCAGGCATTCACATTTGCTGTTAATTTTTCCTAAAATCAAAACATTTTACTTAACCTTTTAAGGAAATGCTGATTTTTTTCAGATTCTTCTGCCTTTTTTTTTTTTTTCAATTTCATATTGTCGTTTTAAAAAACACACTCAAAACATGTCATTTAACCTAAAGGATTTTTGGTTTGCATTTGCCAAGGACTGCTCCACCTTTGTCACCAGCCCTCTGGATGGCCTGAAGGAAAACACTTTACCTCTTTCCAGCTCTGTTCTGTTGGTGGTTAAAGGGGAAAGTGATGCTGACGTGCTTTGTAAGTGCTTGGAGATTAAAATGCTCACACTCCTGATAGATGGAGAGAGTCTACGGGTATGTACACAGGAGCTAATAAAGCTTTCACTACCTCACCCTGCCACCTTGGACCTACAACATTTGTGAAAATGTCCACTGATGTATTTTAAAGGACTGTTTCTCATATCTATCCATCTACTTGCCAAGTCTTCATGAACATGAGAAAGCAACTGAAATGTGCATTATTGGTGCCTGTAAGCATCAGGGAATTAATCTGAATAATGACATCTCCTGAATACTGTTCTAGGCATCAAGCTCAAAAATCACCGGTTTGCCGTCCCTTCTCTCTGGCTCTTCCTCACATACTGGGACGCCATGGCAAACCGGGAGATGAGTCTCATCCTCCTTCATGGTGTGAGGGTGGCCATTTTAGGGGGAACCAGAGAAGGGGAGCAGAATGTTTGGCTCATTCCTGTGCCACAAGACAGGGGCAAAAGCAGTGCCAGGAAGGGGGGTGGTGAGTTTTGCATGGACTCAGTGCGAGAAATGACCATTAAATGTGGTGGCAAATGCAGCTAATATCTGGGTACACGCTTCTTCCTCTGGGAAAGCCACGCTTCTCCTGTGGGTTTTAATAAAGGACGCCTAGACTTGGACTGCACTTGCTCCTGCCAGTGCCAGAGCTCGCAGGGAAGCCTGTGTGGATGTACACCTACATGCACCAGTCCCACCTCGGGATGCTGGTGTGGGCACAGGCTCTGGTCATCCTTGGCGTGGGGGCTGTTCCTGCGTCGGTCCTTGCCATCCTGCCTCTGGGGACCCTGAACCCTGTCTCTTAAGAGCCAGCGGTGCCGGGCACATTTTAGTGGAAAGTACAAGAAACCCTCTAGTGGACAATTAGAGGGAGCAGATTTAAGTTCCAAAGTGTGAACATTTTTATTGCTTATTGGATTTAACGCCAGTCTGGTCTTGCAAAGACTGTTCTTCTCTAGAGGGACACCTAGCTCCTTCTTTCGTGATTTTTCTCCTGGTTTCGGTCACGCCTCAAGCCAATGCCCTGAGTTGGGCACATATGCTTGTCTCACCAGGGCTGGAGGCTGTGCCATGGGCAGTGAAGGTCAAGAGATCGCCCGGTGGCCAGTATCCAGGTGGCAATGCTATGTGTGCGGAGGCCTGGGCTGCTTTATACTAACTGCAGACTACATGGTGGATTTTTAGAGGTAGTCAGGCATGTAACTCTGCAAGTACCTAAGATTTCCCCTCTGCATCCCTGCAAATTCAAATACCTTGGAGGCTTTCCTGAAAATCTTTCAGTAGTTTTAAGCCCCTTTATAGCTTGTTAGGTATTAGGTAAGCCTTGCCAGGGTCTCAGGGTGAAGTACTATCTCTCTCAGGCCAATGGTAAGAGCTGGATAGTATAAGGATTTCCTCACGTGAAGTTTCTAGGGTTGTAAAGCCCAGGTTTTTCTGGTCCTCTGTATTCATGCAGATTTTATTTTTGTCTGAGCAGGATATCCTTTATTGCAAGATACATTTATCTTAGCTACTGCTTCCTCAGCCTAAAATCCTCTTAGAAAAGCCATAGCTATCAGGCCTCCACACTAAGAGCAAATGCAAAGCCTGCTTGTCTTTGTGACTTGCCCTTCTCAAGCACGTCCCCAGAGAGCTGGCAATGAATGTCACCACAGCCTGGCCCTCTCACCCTGCAGAGAGGATGCTGCAAAGAGCCACTGATTTGGAAACCGCAGGAACTGAGGCACTCACAACGACGCCCAGGTCAGTTTTAGCTTGGGGCTACCTTGGTCTCTCAGAAAATTGCACACCCTCCTCATGGTGGATACTCTATTCCATCATCAAACAAACCAGCTGAGTTTCTTTGGCTCTACTTGTGCACAATATACAATACACAGTCCTTGAAGTATAGACACAGCTGGAGGCATGCAGATAGATGGGTCACTGGTGGAGCCTTGGCAGGGCCCAGAGATGTTCGTGAAGGTGTGCTGCCGATGCTGCTGGAGGCAGGAGAGGTTGAAGCAGAAGATACTGTATGTTCAGAGTGCAGCTTCAAGATTTGCCACTTTTTTGGTAACCTTCAATATCCTTCTCTGTTCTGTACCCACTCCAGAGCTGGTCACAGGTGCCAGACTAGCTCAGCCAAGGGTCCTTGGCTTGAAGCAAAAGTGCAAGCGCTCCCCAGGGAGATGGAACCATGCCTCCTGGTGTGCAGAACCTCATCCTCCTCATGCCCATTAAAACCAGATCCCCAAAACACAGCCAGGAACACTTCCTTTGGGTGGCCACCCTTCCCCCCTGCTGCCCATCCTTTGTACATCAGCTGAACTCTTTCTCAGGAGTTGGGACACCCACTCTCCTTTGGCTTAGAGAGCACAAACACCCCTTTTTCCATCTTGGGAGGCAGTGCCTGCCTCCCCCAGGCCATGTAGGGGGACAAGGGCCTATTTCAACTCTTCTGAATACAACTGCTCCAGTGTAGGCAAAGTGTTTAAACTGCCTTACACTAGTGAGTCAGACATGGTACGGGAACACACCTATGTGCTCTGATGGCTGGGGCTCCTCTAGAGGAAGCAAAGCGTGTTTTTTCCTCTTTGAGTTTGTTCCTGAATTTTATCCTATTCCTATTTTAAGCAAATACATACGCTAGTTCAAGTAGGTACAGCAGTCTTCTGCACCAGAGCAGACTTCAACAGGGATCTCTTAGTTTCTCAACAGTATTAAGGTGGCGAGTGAGCTGCCATGGCTCAGTGAGCACCTTAGAAAGGATGCTTGTCAAGTATAAAATAACGTTAACAAATTAAAGCAATTAAATTTAGGATGTGGTATGTCAGAAGTCAGAGAAAAATGTAGCTGCTGGCTTCGCATTGGGGTGCGTTTGTCACATAATATCAAGGGGAACCCCAATAGATAGAGGGATCTTTCACTGTGCACAGAAAATGAAACTTTCATGGTCATCATAGGTTATGAATGGGACTGCTGTTGACATTCTTCATGTGGAGGTTGCCTGCTCCCCAACAAAATATCAATGGTCCTAGAAAAAAATTCACCCAAGCAGATTTTCTCCTCACTGAGATGCACCTTTCAGGCGCACCCATGTTCGCTTCCAGCCCGGACTGCAGTTCAGCTATCAAAGTGCCTTTTGTACGTCCCTCCAAAATAGTTTATTCTTCTCCAGCAAACAACATCATTTAGCACTAGCTGGAGGAGCTGAACAGGCTCAAGTTAGGAAAACCAGATGTATTTGAATCATCTGTCAAAATCAGAGGCCAGCACTTGATCTATGGCAAGGTAATGAAAAGAGTCACTCATACATTAATAGTGCCGAGCTGTAGGAGCGCTGCAAATCACGGAGTGTGATATTGTATGAATGTGTCAATGTTACTGATATCCAGGGGCCCATTACTGAGAGAAGCACTGATGAAAGGCTTCATGTGTGCGCTCAGAAACAAGCCAATAAAGTCCTGCTCCTTGCAGGAAAACAAAAACAAGATCTGAAAAGGCAGCATAGCGTTAAAACAACAGTCTCCTGTTACCCTTTTTGCTATCACTGGAGCAAGACACTGCACTTGAGAGACTTTTTTTATTATTTTTCTAAACGTTTTTTACAGACTTAACAGCCTACCTCCAAGGTCATGCCATCGAGAGGCAGAAGCGGTGACTCAGATGCCATCAGTGAGTTTAACACCCTGTCCTGTGCTGCCATTATTTATAGCTGGGTTTATAGCCATGTTTTTGAGGCCTCAGCTGAGGCAGAGCCTTGGTGCATGAAGTCTTGTACAAACACAGTGAGGACAGCCTTGGCCAAAGGCTCGCAGTCTGTAAAAGGAGGCTGTGAAGTGCGTCTCATGCATGGCCAGAGGTATGCAGACCATCTCCAGGAGGTACGCAGAAGCATCTCTCTGCAGTCTGGAGGAGACACTTCCTTGTGCAGCCAAGAAATCCCCACTGCAATGAAAAATGGGGGTGCCAATGAGAGGGAATGCAATGGGGGAAGCGCTTGGAGGCATCAGTCAGGAGTCTGCATTTGAAGGCTATGATATATGTGACAGGGACAGATAGGATTGGGCACAGTCGTGTGTTTGTACAATGGTTCGTTCTGATCTAGGGCGTTTTCTGCTCCGTCTAGTGGTCTGAAGTTTCATGTCTCTGGTCTGATTGTTATGACCAGTGGTGACAAAAGTGATGAAAGACACACTCAGGGTCACACTGAACATTAGAGGCCTAGTCAGGAATAAAACCCAGACCTCCTCAGCCTCATCTAGATGCCAAGGCAAATGGGTGTTGGAGGATGGAGGTGGCCCCTAATAAACATCACCCTTGTGATATTCTCATAGGATCTGAACGGTCTCCTGGCGAATAGATTAGAAAATGTACAGAATCAGATCTGCAGCTAGCACCCATCAGGAAATCCAGCTTCTCTTGACTTGATTTAGCTGTCAAAATTTGACACCAGCCTATAACAACTGAGGATTTGGTCCTCTATTCTTGGCAAGTGATTTACAATGAAAGAATGTGCATACACTTAGGCAGCTTACTCTTTTTTTATTTTCAGATCGCGATTCGTTCCAGATTGGTAATTAACTTTAGTTCTTTCGGTGATAGGAACTGCTCTGACAGCTGCAAATCATAGTACATTTGTGCCTACATGCTTGTGCATTTTTGCTGTCGTAGCTAACAGTACAGTCCATGACTTACGTACATTACACTGGATCTTGAAATTGTTCTTGCAAACAGCCAGTGCTGGCATGGTAGGAAAGCTGTGCTGAAGACACCTTCACCTCCCTCCCAGAAAGACCTGTCTCCAGATAGGAACATCTCCACCTAGGATGCTAGTCGGGGGGGGGCCCAGGTTAGCCCAGGGGCTACAAACCCAGAATTAAGTGGTTATTTCTTCTGATGCGCTACCTTCATGCTGCAGTGCATGCCTCACGCTGCTCTGTGGAGACTAGTCTCAGCGAACTGGGACTTTTCTCCTGGGTTCAGGATGGAGGCTGGGGAAGGGCTGAGAGAGTTATTAGCAGCTGAGTGACGTAATCCAAATCTTCCCAGGAGTGGTGGCAGGTTGCTAAGTAAAAGCAAAAGAAACGCTCTAGGAAATGCATCATGCTGGGGCAGCTTGTCCCAGCTGGGAGCACCAGCTAACTGGGATAGTGTTCCCAGTGGATGCAAGGAAAAGGTCTGGAGCAGCTCCTGAGCTAGAGCTTGTGCTCATCCTGATGTGAAGACATGCCTGAAAGGGCCCACCTCCCTTCTCAAACATGTGCTGCAAGGCTTACGTTTGCATTTGGATGGTAATCACAAGTAGAAATGCCACCAAAATGTTGCTTCAGTTCTGGAAATTCAGCGTAATTCAAAGCCAGCTTTATGATGCTGCCAGCCCCATTTCCATTGATGGAAATTAAGGTTTCCCAAAAACCGAATGGGGGAGATACAGCATGCCAGTTTTAGTCCTTCTAGGTGGTGACGCTGGTTGCTGAGTCTAGTATCTGGGCATGCAGCAGATTCTCCACAGCTTCACATTTGGCTCTCGTGACTGATGGCCACATCCTTGAACCCCACATAACCCAGTCTGCTAGTCTCTGATAGATCCGCATGATAAAATCCAGCTTCAGTGGGATTTATTTTCATCCCTCTAATGAAAGTGTTTTGATTCAGTTTGCAGCATGGTTTAGAGAGCAGGAAATTTAAAACCAGCTCAATATGCCATAGGCTTGAACACAGTGATTTGCTGTCAGCCCACCCAACTGGGGTGCAGGCTAGTGAGTTGTGGAAAAGGCAGTTTGGGGGCTGCAGAAACGCTTTCCTCACTATACCGGTGATTCACTCCTCAAAGAGCAAAGAGCCATCTACAGTACCTCTCCCGACTGTGGGTGAAAGCCTGTCAAGCAATTCAGTAATCCCCAAAACTTGACTGAGATACTACTACAGGCTCAGAAAGTACAATTAAAATGCAGCATTATGGTGAGAGAGAAATTATCAGCTATGATTGCTTGAATAGGAAAACTGCAGCATTTACAATAATCAAACAAACTGGTATTTTTAAAACTTGCGTCATGTAGTATATTCATCAGGCCTCCCGATTCAGGCCCTACATGTTACTCTTAAAGGATTAGCCTCCACAAGTCATAGAGCTGGGGGCATAGAGATGAGTCACAGAGCTGAGAGGTGGTAGATGAAGGAGGATGTGTAGGACCTAGGTCTTCAAAGGGACGTCTACACGTGCATTAGACATGGACATGGGTGCTGGTGCTGTGCTGTTGGAGAGCTAAGCCCAGTCTGCTTGACAAACAAGGGACTTCTCCTAAGCTGGGAATTATTTTCTGAACGTGTCCTGCTAGACCTCATGGTGCACAGTAAACTGCTAGTGAAGAGAAGCAAGAATGCCCCTGACTTGGTCATTCACAGACAGACAGGAGAGCACAGCAAGAATCCTGCTCTGCATCTGCCAGAAGAAAGATTTGGATCTGAATTCAAAACTGTGGGAACCACCAGGCTGTTAAGTGTAAAGCAAGGGGCAAGATCCCCAGTGGGGAGCACGTCCTCCTGCTTCTGCTGGGGTGAGAAAGGTTATATTCAGGCCCCTCACAGAAGGATCTGCTGCTGTGGATTTCAGCTGCTGTCAGGGATCTCCCTCCAGCCCAGAATTGAGCCTTTCGGCTCCCTGAGGAGGACAGTGGTGGCACCACACCATGGCCACCAGCATGTCCTACGGCTGGCCGAGGCAGCTCCCTGCCAAGCAAAATTGCACTGCAGCCCTTGCTTTAGGGTTCCCAGGTTTCTCCGTGCCTTATGGCTGTTCCTGGGGCAAACGCATCCCTTAGTTTGCTATGAGCAGGGGGGAAAGGTGGTATGAGCATATCTTACTCTTCCACACCTTGTCCCCAATCTCCTGGCCAGTTGTCACCACTGGTAAATGTGAAATAGCTTTTCAAATCCTGCTTTTCCCTGTCAGAGCATCAGCTGAATTTGGATGGAGTTTAGAAAGCTAACGGGAGCACTGGTTTTAATTTTAGGGGAGTAAAAACAACCCTCCTAAGCTTGAATTTGTTTTCCAACTTCCAAGACAGCGACCACATCCTCCCTGTTTTACTGCTTCTCCTTATCTGACAGACGGGGTCATGCTGCAGGGATAAAACAATATACTTTCAACGCAGAGGTCTCACATGTTTATTGGGAACAGCTACATCCTTAGCCTACTCAATGTGTTTTTGAAAACATCTCTTTTTTTAGAGTTTCTTTGATGGCTGTATTGGGGTTGGGTCCCTTACTTCTTCAGAGAAAAGTGACCTTTAAGTCTCCAATTTTGAAAGCTGTTCCAAACCATGGAGCCCTGAGTGCCAAAACCTTTTCACATTCAAATCTCTTTCAAGCAGAACAGGGAGAGGAAGACCAGAGTTAGTGCACTCAGATGACCTCATTTGCCACATCAGAGCACAGAGCATTTATTCTATAAAGAGCATCAGTATGTGTGCAGTATCCAGGATGTCTTGTTAGCCAGTTTTTTCAATATTACTACTAATAAGCCAGCTTTTATATGGTATGGTTTGGCTGGGAACAAATGTATAAATTCTACAACATGAAAAATTTTGAGGTCCTGATCAGCAAAGCCACTTTAGCACATATGTAGGTTTAAGTACACAAATATGGAGATCATCAAAACTTTCCACAAAAGATGTTTTGCAGTAGAAAATTAGCTGTTAGGTATTTTGGGGCAAGGGTGTCTTTTTTCTTTTTTTTTTTCTTTTTTTTTTTCAGAATTAATTTATTTGTGAAAGTTCTGCTTTTTGAGGAAAATGCCAAGTATTCCTTCATAATTCAAATACTTACTTTGAAAATAAAATGTTTAGATTCAGCTTGCTTTCCACAGCAAACGGTGGGGGTTTCAGATCCCTTTTTATTCCCTTTTTCTTTTATGGGCTTGGCCAAGTTTTATCTCCCAAGAACACAACTGTTTTTTTACATCATGAGAGAAGACTGTGGTGTATCACAGGAAAGAGAATCTGAGCGAGTCTGGTGAATCTAGGCAAATGTGAGTATAAGACACTTAAATGGCAATTCCTGCAGGGTAGCACATTAGCATTTCTAACTTTAAAAAAAAAAAAAAAAAAAAAAAAAGAAAAGATGAAAAAAAAACCAGCTTTCAGCTGCAGAAAAAATTGCCCTTCACTGGGAAAAGCTTAAACTTTTCTGTGGAAAATACTAATGAAAACAGCACTGCTTTCATTTTTGTTAAAACTCCCAAGAGAAAAAAAAGAAAACATTTCTGAAAAATTTCTGAAGAAGCGACTTCTAAAGAAAGTCAAATTGGGTCAAAGAAAAGGTGTTATTTCTGGGTAAGTCAAAATAACCAATTTTCAAAATACGTGTCACAGTGGCTTTGCCTCACGAAGCCACCCTAGCAGAAGTGCCTCACAAGAAATAGAAACTTTTCTAATCCTTGTACCATGCAAGTTCATCATCAAGAGTGTCACCCTGATGGAGGATTGCTTAACTACACCTGAGAGTAGCAATTCCTTATAAAATAATGCCTCACGTGCTTTGGGACCACCACTGCTCGCGTCTCTGAGACTGCAGGGCTATTAAATACAGCCATGCGTTAGCCTACAGGTTGCAACGAATAGGGCACACTGTGAGTAAATTGATATCTGCGTGGGATGGGGCTGTGCTATGGGAGCTGTTACAGCGAGAGATGTCTCACATTTAGCTAAATGCCGGCAGGCTGCTCAGTCCCGACCGGGATGCTATAACAGAGACAGTGCCATCATCTCCCAGGACTTGCACTCTACATGTCAGGTCTCAGGAAGGCAGGATGTGGCTGAGAAAACTTGAGGAGGGATTTGTTTGCAATTTTTCTAATTATTTCGGGCTTAACTCAGCCCTTACTCATGTGCATTGCTCTGCAAAGCATTTCACTCACCAGCAGGGTTCATTTTGGTGCAGGGCTCATTTCGGTGCAGAGCTCTGGGAAGGTTTGACTCACCTCACGCTGCCCTGAAACAGGTAACTAAGGGTAGATAATGCTATCACACTTTACCTGCAGCTGTCCAGAGGTTTCTGTGGGATCCACGGCAGCAACCTCTGCATGTAGGAGACCTCACAGTTCACCTGGGAGCAAAAGCACAAAAGCAGAAATAATGGCAGTGCCTTATATGGGTGCTAAAAAGCTAAAGGCTGTATCTGACCATAAATCACTGCTTTGCTTGGTCAAGAGAAACCCTAGCATGAAGAGCTAAGAAAAGCAAGCAAAAATATCAGCATCTGCTTGTATTTCAGGAGAGGGAAGGGAAACACATATGGATGGAGACACTTTTCCTGGAGAGCTGCGTTAGCAGGTCCGCACTGGACCGAGCTCAGGCAGGATCAGTCCTAGTTCAGCAAGCCACATTCCCCATTCCTCAGTTGTCTCTGAGAAAGGGGCAGTGCAGATGGCAAACATTTCTCTCTAGGGGCAAACAAGAGCCTGTCCACCCCTCACTCTTAATGCAGGTTTTCCACTGCGTTTGAGACTTCATTATGATTTGCCCTTGTTTCTACCAACCCTGTGACTCAGGACTTAGCAAATAGGGACAATAGAAAATTATGGCACCAATGTCTGGGCTTGTACAGCCAGCAAGTTGGGTGCAGGAAGAAAGTACTGCTGGAAAAAGTTTTCCTTTAATGTAAGAACATCTCACTCCCAGGACACGTTTGCAAGGTGCTCAGCAATGCCCACTTAGTTACTGGTGGGTAGCCAGTGTGTCTCATATGAGGTCAAAAGGACACGATTCGGCACTCTCCAAGTGGATAATGCAGCATTTTGCTTTTTCTTTTTTCAATTTTCAGGCTGGGCGGGGCGGGGGGGGAAGCTTTTCCAGTAACTATCAGTGTTTGGAGCCTGCTGCCCTGTAAGAAGATAAACAGTACAGCCTTCCAGCTCTTCTGCCAGGGAGTAGGTTTACAGCAAGAGACTGAATTTTCTAGAATAGCTGATATTTATCCCAAGCAATGCTATACCATCCTCTCCTCTAAAAGTCTAGGACACCTTATCTAACCCAAACTCCCACACTGTGGGGCACAGTAGACAATGCTGTCCTTTACTGGTTGCATCTTACTTTGCTGTAAGCTCTCTCTGATTACGTGGTGTGTTAATCTTCTCACCTCTTTCTACTGCCCCTATTGTGCTGGCACAAAACACCTGATATAATCACATTGTGAAAGACAGATGTGCATAAGAAAAGTTCTTCATCCCTTCAGCAACACGGGTATGATCGGAACAGCAGACATAGCCCCTCAGACTAACCCAGAGAGCTCACTGTTTTGTTCACCCCTTGGAGATTACTGGGATACGTGAAAAAAAAGTACGGATTGCCAGGACCAAAAATACCCCACACCTCATTCCCATGGTGTACAATGTACCTAACAACTAGCTCTTTCAGAGCACAGCCATTAAAATAAAAAACCCTCACCAGCTTTGCTGGCACTGAACACAGTATTTTCCAGGTATCACTGATAGCTGGCTGACATTTTAGCTCTCTGTGCTTCTGAGAGAGGAAACACCGGACTCTTTTTTCTTTTAATTGGAACTGCTGAAAGTTTATTTTGTTGTTGTTTTCACTTTCTGCTAAGTGTTGAGCAAAAGGACACAGACCCAAACAGAGGGACTCCTGGAGAGAAGCGAGGACCCGGAATACCTTCCTCCTTTTCTGCTTTAAACCAAACTGAGCAGGGGGCAAGCGGAGTTGGGAGGGCTAGAGGCTAGGGAGAAGACTAAATGTGCTGGGAGCGGGCCGTCGTCTCCCAGAGTCACGGTGGCTCCATGCACCCTTCCACATCCATCTCACGGGGACCACAGGGCCCATGGACCACGCTTCTCTCCCTCCCCTTCCAGATGATGGGTGGGAGAGACAGAAACCTTAGGGATGGAGTTGGTGACGTCTCTTCCTCTCTGTTACCCCTTCCCTGTCCATAGGTGCCTTGCTGCATGGGTGGCACATTCCCAGGGGAGCCATGCTGGAGCCGTGGGAAGCACAGGGGGAGAGGGGATGCTGGGACAGGAATGGGTACGGGGGTGGGAAGGTGATCATCCCCTTGCAGGTTGCCACTACCCTGCCGGCAGGACAGTCCTATCCCACACACCTTTGCTGCAGGCTAAAGTACTTATGGGTAGGTATTTTTAGGTATTTATGCTCAGCACCATTCGACTAGCCAACAATCTGCAAAACAGGAGCAAGTGTAAAAAAACCAGGCTCCTCTGCAATACGTCTAATTCAGGTGACACGTTGGATTATCCCCTAAAGCTTTTGGAGAAGCACTTTCTTCCCTTCTTTGACTACACAGGGAGATGTATTTTCAGTTCTCAAGTGAGTCAGGTTGGATCCAGGCCTTGGATTCCAGTTCAGCCAAGCACTTTGGCACGTGCCGTGTTTTAAGTAGGTGCTTGAGACCCCGCAAAGTTCATAGCACTTAATCCTGTATCCAGAGGTAAGTGGATACTTATGGGTTTTGCTAGATCAAAGCCCTGGCATTGGGAGCAGACAGCTACGAATCTGCGATGCTCTCAGGGAAGAAGCTTCCTCTTTCGCTCCCTCCCAGGGAAGGTTCTCTCAGAAGAAAAAGTGGTATTTTACGCAATTGCTCTATCAATCTTCTGTCTCAGCCTCATCTGGGACCAACCATCCTCAGGGGAGTGTGGCTGTCTCTGAGAGACACACAGACATCGTGACAGATAGGGAAGCCTGACAGATTAAAGGGGAGCGGGGAAGGGGGTATAAAAGCAGAGAACAAATTATTAGCATTTGGGCACATAAACATAATATCTAAGAAAAACAGTTTGTTTCCACAGAGAGAAGATTCACTTTTGCTTCTGGAATTAATTTTAATGTAACACGCGTTCACTTATTTATTTAGCACTACAACAGTTAGTAGCCTGGTGATAAAGATCTTTAGTGTTATCCAGGGTTTTGATTTGCACAAGTTTCTTTATCAGTATTTTTCTCAGAATCAGCATGATATAGTAAACACAACTAAGTGTTATCTTTTTTTTTAATTTAAAATGAAGGCATCTCTTAAGGCCAAAATTATTTCGAGAGGAAGGAGATAAAAGGGAGTTTTAGGGATTTCTTTATTCTATCAAGGACAAAACAAGGAGAGAGTTGGAATAGGGTTGAGGCAAACAATTAAGGCTACAGAGAAATGCATCTCCTCTGTACTTTGGAAGGTCCCAATTCAGCAAGGTATTGCAGTATGTGCTGGATTTTTAGGAACAATTTCAGGGTTTCAAGTCTGGCATAAACCTCAGTGTCCTGCCAAAGGAGTCTGCCATGGAGATTGGATCATCTTTGCAAAGCTCCTTTAGTTCAGGTTTTCATAGTGTTTGCTTCTGTGGTCCAAGAGAACAGCACACAAACATGCACACACAAAACCACAAGGAGTCATTGGGTTAAATTCTCAGACCTGTTTTATATTGGAGATCAGTTCACCACCTTCTGGAGGTGCCTCCCTCTCTCCATCCACTCCAATGGGAGCTCAGGTTAGGTTTCTTTTTTTTTTTAAGTAGCAAACGATGAAAACAAAACAGACCACCATGACCTATTGGAAATCTTGCAATATCTCCTGTTCCCCCAGCTCCTAGGTGGGAGTTCCCATTAGGGCTGGATTAGGCTAAATCAGATTATGCACCCCAGACAATGGTGTCTGCAAGCTGCAGACAAAAGGTGTCAGGGCAAATCTCTCCTCAGACCCACTAATATTGTACTGCAGCAGGACTGTGAAACCAGTCCCCCAAACCAATGCTCCTCTTGTGGGCAGGCTGTAGTGTAACAGATCAGAAGCAGGCTGAGCATATTTTGTGTTAATTGAAAGAAACCTTCGCCAACACACCTACATCTGCCTCAGGTGAAAATGAAGGGCAAGTGCCAGCTATACCAACCAGCATCTTTCCCTGATTATTTTCCTTTATTCCATTATTTCATTTATTTTACCTTCTGTTGGCAGCCAGGGAGCAAAGCTGCAGGGCAAATGCAGAATTTGAGCAAAGCACAAAATTTGGCCAAGCCTCACCAAAGACTGTCCCCAGCCTTTCAAGTCTCATCAGACTGGCGCGGGCATTATAACACCTGGATGTGCAGTTGCAAACCAGCAGGAGCAATGCAGGAGAAGCATTTCAAGCCCCCTTCGGTGAAGGGCTCTGTGGGGTTTGGTGATGCTGCAGCAGTTTGAAACACCCATTAATGGAGATTTTCCGTGTGTGTGCATGTACGACTGTGTGCGTTGTGTGCATAAAGTCTTCCTTCTGAAGCTCCTCAGATGATTGAAGAAATGATGAAGCTTTGCAGGCCTTGCTGAATTAAAGCTTCTAATTTTTTTTTTCCCCTTAAAGCACAGCTGTGGGTTTAGTAATTTATAGTTTCACATTAATATAGGCATGAACTATCTGGGCTAGTTTTTATGACTAAAGCCATTTATATACATTTCTCCACTTTAAATCTTCTTACCCCTAACAAATGACACTCCTGAGCAGGCATGGGCTACTAGATTAAGCAGTTGAAAACTGTCATCTTTAGCAGTGCCTTGAATAGAAAATCCCACTTGATTTAAACGCTTACAGTTGCCTAGTCATAACTGTTAGCATAAGAGTAGTTACTTTAGACTAACCTCTCTTTAAAAGAAGATGCCCTTATTAAGGCATTTGGAAGCCAGTACGGTCTTTTCTGTCCTCTCTCAGGTTTTGCACAGCTGAATCCTGACCTACATTACATCACCTAACCTTGAATTTGATGTAGACCAGGGTGAAATCTGGCTTATCGCCTGTCTTATAAACATGGAAGGCCTGAGAGCATTCTTCCCCCTCAAACCTGGGCTGATGTCACTCTGTTGAGTGTGTATTACTCATGTCAGAGACTTCTGCAAAGAAACTTGATGCCCAAGAAAACTACAGGGCAAGAACTACCAGCCACTGAATCCATCCTTTGCTGGGCAGTGCTAGCAAAGTTCAGGAGCAAAATAGAGAGACTATTAATCACTACCACTATCACTACCACAATGCAAACTATACTCAGTGGAAAATTTGTCTTCCCTCTTGGATTCTTGTATTATGCAAAAAAAATAAATTCAACATGATCTTTTGCAGTAGAGCAGCTTTATATACTCCAGACCAAATGAGATTCACACACGATATATTTTTATTAACAGATGCAGGATTTTAGTTGCCTCTGGAATAATGATGAGATGTAGCTAACCCTTCAGTGTCAAAACATCCGTGAACAAAAATGGCTTCTTTTTCTGAGCTGGGAGGAGGTAAGTACACCATAGAAGAGACAAGGACATGGTCCTGCAAACCCAGAGGGTGTATTCCTGGAGACAGCTATGCTCAAAAGGCCAATGGATGATGAGTCTCCAGAGGTGGCTGAGAAAGCATTTTTCACAATTACTGCTCACAAGTTTGGCTGAAGCTGACATAGCCAGAGCCATGGGTGCTCAGCAAGGTATGCAGCACAGGCTGGCTAAGCCCCTTCTTCTCCCAGTGTTCAGAGACTGTTCTAGCAACTGATGGCAAATGTTTTGGGCACCACCAAGAGGACACCATGGCAATGTCCATGCAGAGGAATTATCTAATCCATAAGCTTCTCCCTCTGTATATAGCTGGAGACCTGCAGAGGCAGCGTGGAAAACCCAATGTGGAGAACCTTCTGATCTCCCCCGGGGTAGTCAGAACAGCACTATTGAAGAAGGTTATGGACTAAAACCAAAATACAAAAAAACAAAAATGTTTATGTCCCAATCCGGCAAAGTTTCTAGTTACTTTTCCAAGGAAGGCTGTCCCAGTAATCTCCGCTATACCTCAGTCCTTGCAGACTGTGACACTGGGGGGCTGTGCCCTACCACCAGTGTAGCGTGGGTCAGAGGCAAAGGGACCCCATCCGAGGAGCAAAATGAGGGCTGCTCCAGCTCAGTGACTCCTCTTTCCAGGTTGGTGTTGGACTTTTTGAGGCCCTCTAAACAGCCCTACCACCTACTGTCCCTGACCCAGGAGGTCCTCCCAGTTTAGACATTCCCAGCACAAGAGTCCTCTGTGCATTAATGCAAAATACTGCACTTTGGCAAACAAAACAACACATTTTTTTCATCATTATTTACTCTGAAACATGTGCTTTGGCAAGGATGTCCTCTTTATTTCTGTGAAATCCAACTGAAGAAACAGAAGATAAATGAGTGTGTCTAATACTGCAGCACAGTTTAGAAATATGGTCCAGTCTACCCTCTGATGCAAGACTGCACCATTTTTAAACCTTGGCTAGAGATGCTATATTGTCAAATACACATACACAAAGGTCATTAGAGTTCAGTCTGAGTTTTCTTCTCTTTTCTAGCAGTTATTTAGATTGGTACTTGAAAAAATTTACTGCTCTGTGCTCAAATTATATTTACATTTGAGCATAGAATTTCAGCATGGGCAGGGAAGGAGAGCCTGTTTTCTTCATTGCCAGCCATTGATGGTTTTTCAAAATGCTTATTTCTCAGAAAATTTCCACAAACTTTCCATTGTGATCAAGGGACACTTATCTTAAACCACTTAGGAGTTGACATGACTGCACAGTAGGTCGCTCTGACCACATAAGAATATTTAGCCAGGAAGAATAAGGGGGAGGATTATGACTCCGTCTTTGGTACTCCTGACATGCCGGCCCCGAGAGCTGTGACTGTATAATCTGTCCTTCAGTGTATTTACATTCCTGAAAATGCAGGCAGTTTAAGATGTGTTTTAAGCGATTTGTTGGAATCTAGTAAAAGGAAAATCTTTTAACAGATCTGCTGCAGTAATTCCTATTTATTTTATCTTCCATTTTCTTTTTTTTGTAGAATCGTGAATGTTGATGTTGAGACAGAAACAGGACTTTATTGGGACTGCCAGTGGTTCAAAGATGAAAAGGTCTCAAGAGGCTTTTTGTTATCAAATTCCACTTACCCTCCCTGTTGTAACTTTCATCACAGCTGAAGGGACGGTGCCAAAATCTGACTTCACTTCGGAAAGTGCCAGGATACGCCACTGGAGTTGCAACAGAAGAAAGAAAGTGGGAAGGAGACAAAATTCAATGCAGGCTGTGGCCCGGGAGAAAGGAAAAAGGCTGAGGGAGAAAGAAAATGGTTTAGTATTGCTTCCCAAACCTTCCCCAAAGTTGCTAGGCAGGTGGGGGTGTTGAGGCCAGCCCTGCTCTTTCTAACAAGTGCTTTTCAGACCGTTTTCCCTGCCAAACAGGGAAAAAGGAAGAGTTCCCACCACATCACTGCAAAGTTTGCCCTCTGTTTCCTGCCAGCTCCCTCCTCTTCTGTAAAACAGATGAGAAATTTCAGCCCAACAGCAGCTGAGCAGGTAGCGTGCTGCTATTTCCCTGAGCATCTCAGAGCTGGACAAATCTTATTTCCTTTGCTTCACTTTCAGCCCAGCGTCTCTCCCACTGATTATGTGTTGCTGTTTGGAGAACAAGCTCTCGCGGCCAGGGACCACTATTTGCCATATGTTTGACAAGTGTGTAGAGCAATGAGAACCCCCAAATCTATATTTGTGTGTAACCACAATAATGATGCTAATAATAGTACCTGCAGGACCAGTTTATAAGCCAACACCTTCAGGACTGATGAGAACGTTTTGTTGCCTCCAGTCTTGGGTACCAATAGGGGACCCTTGAGAAGGTCTGGTTTTCCAAGTGTAGGTGCTCACCATTATCTTAAGGTCAGACTCTTCTTGCTCTCCACTTAGGTTTTGCCCAAGATGGAACATCTCAGATTACTAATCATTTTAGAAAATCATGCCTTATTGTGTTTGTTCCTCAGTTTTTCCTGATTGTGCAATGGAAATAAGACTGCTTACTCCATCGTGATTTCTCAAAGTACTTTCAGTGACTCCAGCAAAGGCCATTTGCGAACAAAATATTATTAATATTGTGAAACGATGAATAATCAACATGCGCCAGCCGTTACCACATAAACTTGTGTCCTTGGGCCCCTTTATACTTTATAGGTCTGTCAAGTTAAAGGTGAGGTGAATTCAGAGAGCAGTAGTTATTGAATAACACATAGGTGAAGACTCTGGTAAAAAGGGAGACCTTTTAGATTAGTCCACCAGCAGAAGATTCTGGGAACAGGGAATAACAATGTCCACACATGGAGTTACTCAGGGATAGTTATTTCAGGAACAACTATTCCTTCAGGGCTATTCTGGAATAATTTCACATCTATAGGAGGGGGAAGTCCCTGGTTAATGTAAGATACTACAGCATAAAGCACCCTGAAAACAGCTATCTTGCAGGCATCCAGCCAGTAGTGAACATTATGCTCCATTTCATTAAAAATAAAGCTATTCTTCTTTTCTATTGAAAAATCATGGGCAATTTTGCAAGAGATTTTCTGCTTCTATTTTAGATTCTCTAAGAATGGAGACGATAGAACAAATGTTCATCTCGGCTGGTGTCCTTCTTCAGAGGTGGCCAGGAGCAGGCACTGAGAGAAGGATCCTCAGGCAGACAAGTGTGACACCTCCTGTGGCACTTGCCTGAAGCTCCTGCTGGCCATAGCTCAGGGATTTCCTGCTCTCTTGAAGACAATTTTTTTTTGCATTTTTATTTTTACTAGGTTTTGAAGAAATTTTCCTTCACAGCTTTGTTTAAACACTTTTGAATAAATTTATACTTTTGGCATAACACCCTGTGGTGGTAAGAACGACGAAATTTGTGTCATCACTTCATTTGATGTCCTCTGTTTTGCAGGTGGTGGAGACTGAGTAAAAATGCCCAGTTCTCTCCTCAAACCACTCTGATAAACCAGACCTTTTCATTACCCTCACTGGAAATTGGAGCATGCTCTAAAACTGATCACAGAGAGATTCCTGCAGCCCCTAGAACCTCTGCCTTGCATTCTCATGCCTGCATGCTTCAGGACTCAGCTGGGAACGGAATCAATTCTCCTCTGATCCAGACTTAGTTGTAATCACTGGGCATCTTTTACTGCACGTTAAAGCAAGTTCTAACTTGCTAACAGCATTTTTCCCACTAAGTGTGTGGAATTAGCCGTACAATTTGTCAAGGAACACAAATAATAGTAAGACGTATTTGGTGTCTAAAATGGGTTTATATCCCATGCTTTCCTCCTGCTCCCTCCTGCAAAGTTTACCTGCTATTTCATTATTTCAGTACCTGACTTGTTTAAGGCAGCACTCAGAGAGAGACAAACATCTTTTGTTTGGTGCTTATCTTCTTCCCTCTTGCTCTCTCTCCACCCCTCTCTCTTGCCTGAGATAAGTTCACAGCTAATCATGAGAGATGTCAGATAAACTTACTGTGAATTGAAATCCTGCAAGGCTGAAAGGAGCACTGTTGTTCCTTTTTCAAGCAGGTATTGTATTTATACAGTCAAGCGAACAGGCGATGTGAAAAAGATAATTCCCTCAAAACTTGGCCCGTAAACTCCCCAGAGAAAGATAAATGATATTTAATTTTTTTTTTTCTCTTGATGTAGAGCCAGCAACATGCCCCTGGTGCAAAGGAGCTATTTTAATCTGCTTCCCTGGCCTTGCAGATGCCTCAGGTTTTGGTCTGAAGCATCCAGGCATTCCCCGTGCCCTGACTGGCAACTAAACAGCCGTTGAGAGTAGTCTTGCGGATGGGGATGGCAGACCTCTGCTGTCCTCACCACGGGGAGCTCGCAAAGCTATCCAACACCATCAGCTGCTCGTGCATGATTTATCTTAAATAAATGGGAGCTCAGATTTAACTTCGATGTAGTACACCTGCTTCTACACCACTCTGGGAATGAAATCTATCCGCCTTTTATACAGTGATTAGACTTCTTCTAGGGACACAAACAGTTAAGGGGTTGTTGCTAATGTTTCACTCATTGACGCCTCTACAAACAGTCCCACTCCATTGAAACTGATGAGTTTTGATATTATTGTTTGGTGTACAACAATGATGTCTGGTTAATTAGTAATATGTGTGTTTTTTCTCCACCTATTTCCTCAGACTGAACAGTGAGGAATTATTTAAATTGGAGACAACAAGATGAAAGACAGCCCTGGTTTCATGGGAAACCATGGGTATTCCAGCAGTGATTTTGTGTTTGTAATGAATAGTGACGGGGTGTTATTACATCTAAGCCCTCCCTGTACCAGCGACTGTACATAGAAACAAAGCAAAAGGGCTGTGACTCAGATCTGCATGGCCAACGAGCAGAACTATATGGGAAAAGCAGAAATGCCAGGGGAAAGGTAAAACTCAAAACAGATCTACATTTGCCCTGAGCAGGCATTTGCTCCAGCTTTGCTGCACTAAGTCGTACTCCTGCAGTTTCCAGCTCCATGGCTTTACATGTTGCTGTGTCATTTCTTTATGGCCTTGTCTGCCTCTCAGCAGTACCTATTTTGCAATGCCAGATCCCTGTAAGCCTTACTAAAGTCAAAACAGGTTCTTCCAGCATAAAATGGTACCAAGTCTCTACTCAGCCACAGGAAAGCTTTGAGACCCTTATTGATTTTAAACTGTCCTCAGTTCTTCTCCAAGTGTTGGAAAAAGTGTCTATCAGTGCTTCTCCAAGTGTTGGAAAAAGCTGCAGGCTGTTCTCTGACGGTAGATGGAGATGCCGCCTGGCTAAATACTGTCCCCAGCCTGCATGACAAAGCTTCCCTGAGATCAAAGCAAACAGCAGGACTGAAAACACAAATATGGTCATATTAAGCAATACGAAGAAAGACTGCCGAGATCAAATCGAGCCCTGCACCCAGCACGAAACCCTCCCCGTTCGAGGGCTGATGGGATTTCACACAGGTACTCTACTAGCTGCCGACTGCTGCTCCATGTCTTGCAACTCAGCTGCAGCTGAAGGCACTCTCTGAGCAGAGGTTGCATGGGCCGAGCACGGCGTCTTCCTTCAGAGCTGCCCCGTGATGCTCTGAAAGCAGCAAATACAACTTGTACCAGCTATCCGTAATAGCATCCTGGAGTTACTATGCTACGTCACTTTATTTAGGATGCTGTCCCACAGTCAAGTGAGAGAGCAGGGTGGAAATGTGATGTCTATTTTTGATCCAGCTGGAAAATCCCCTCTCACTGCGCAGACTTACTATTCCCAGCTGACACAGCGTGATGGGGTGAGGCTCCTGGGATAAAATACTCAGATTGGGTTGGAATACGGCCAGTTAGTAATTACTTGAAAATTCTCTTTAGCAGAGCACCTGCCCATTCCATCAAAGCCAGAGTGCTTGAAGGCTCTCGGCACCCCCAGGGGAGCAGATCCCCTCCTTCTTCCTGCGTGTAAACCCCCCCTACTGATGCTAGCCTGAATCCGCCCCTAGATTTGCAATGCCAACAAGTTTCCAGACAAGCATTACCCGTTAAAGGCTCATCCCTTCTCTTTCTGACCACACTTGAGACACAGAGCTAACGCACAGAGAGGGATCCTATTTATAAGACATTGTGTCATATGGCTAATTTAAAAATGTCATTCGTCAGCAAAAGCAGTAATTTTTCCAAGATGCTCACAGAGGGTTCCTGAGCAAATAGCCCCGAAAATTACAGGCCTATAAACCTCACGTTGACTCAAGTAACTTGACAATGTTCGCTGCAGAACTATTTGGGGATGGCTATTTAAACACAGCGAGCAGTTCATTATCATTTGTGTTTTCCTGCTAAGCTTTCACTCTTTTGTTAAACCCACTTCAGTCCGGGATTGAGACATTCACAAACCTGCCAGGTCACTCCTGCTTATCTTTCCCATGACACCCCCCAGCCTCCCAACGAGCCGAGGGCCATGTCAGTGCATTTCCACATAAAGCAATTCTTCTGGCTGAGCGGAGGCATTTCCCCCGCGCCTCTTTTCGGGGCTGGTCACCCGGTTTCAGCGCAGACAGTATGACAGATGCAGGGTGCATTTCCCAAGCCGAAAAGAGATGGAGGCTACGGGCTGAATGTTAAATGTACCATACGCCCAACATAAAAACAGACCAAACATGCTTACGAGATTTATACTAACGCTTACTTTCTCCGGCTGGTCAAAGGTTCAGGCACTTATAATGGTTTCCCAAGGCACGTTGACTGTGACAGATTTTAAAGAAGAGACTCCTGAAGGAGTTCAAGGCATAAATTGAATTACAGTATGCTTGGCCTGTGGTTGCTAGGGAGATCCCTGAGCCGAGGAGAAAGTTCCTGGTGATTTTTCACTGTTGTTTGAAGGCTGTGAAATTAAGGCTTTATGCAGCGCTCACTGAGACAAGGCTGTGGTTGGCGTTCGCCATTGACATCAAGCCGGATTGGCCCAGAGGGGGCAAATTTTTATGAAACAGATATGACAAAGCAGCATTTTGATCAAGTCATCGCTCTCTTTTAAAAGGGCCACTCTCGCTTTTATTCACACCGAGTGATGGACGTTCCTATTTAAACACTTTCAGCTGCAGAGGCCTGAACCTCAGCCCAGGAGCCCAGGCTGCCCTGAGCTTTGGGAAGAGTGTGGAGTGGGATCAGGGCTTCACAGCTAATCCCTTTACCTCTGGTGTGGGTGGAAGCAAATTCCCAGCATTGAATCCACCAAACTTTAAGAGAATTCAAGTCTGGGGCTGTGTTTTGCAGTCAGAGTCTCATTTCAGCTCGTCTCATGGGCTTGGGCTTTTGCAGGATTCAGGAGGGATGAATTGCACCTTTTTGGGGGTTACACAGGCAGAGGGAAGTTCTCAGAGAGGACAAGAATGTTTTTCAAAGGGAGCCAGTGGCCAAGCAGTGACAAATGGGGTTTTTTTTGAGAGAAGATCATGCAGAGCCACCTGCAACCCCCTGAACGCTAGTCTGCTTGCACCCAGCCATGTGTGACCATCACCTGGACTTAGATAAGCTTTTCATGGGCTGTGCTGCCAACAGCATTATCAAAGGCCAGCTTTGGCAGGAGGCACCCTAGGCAGTGGCCAAACGTGGCCCAGGACAGCCTGACCTCCACTTTCCTTAACCCCCAGAGGTGCACTGCTGAAACGGACCCAAGTTGTCAGGAGGTATTGGGTCACTACGATGTTTTTGGTACCTCTTCCCAACAGTGGGGCAATTACTATATCCATCCCAGGACCACGGAAATGTATCTCCATGTTACAGAAAAGCCGGGGACTGAACAAATAAAACCAGATGAAGGAACCGGGCTCCAGAGAGCCTCGCTCACGTCCTAGCTCTGCCAGGGGTTTCCTGCATGAACTCAAGTTGATCCAGGACTGTATGCACAGTGCTAAATAACACAGCGTTGTGAGCCAAAGTCAGGCCCTGGAGAACTGACCAGCCACATGGCTTCACGGTTAACAGGCTCCCCGGCTCGGTGTGGTCCAAGCCCAACCTTGGTTCTGGGGACACTCAACTCCCTGGAGCATGCTGGGAAGACAGCACTGCATGGGAGTGCCATGGCACCAGGTTTGGACTCCACAGCCTGGCACAGTCCTCCAGGAGTGCTTTGTTCTCTCAAATACACTCTCATGTCACACCCCAGGGCTTGGACCACACTATCTCAATATTGTGACCCTCTCATAAGAAAGTGAGAAAGAGCAAAGGATGAAAGTGGAACAGGACACTCGCAGAGCTGAGTCTGCTGCTCTTGCTCTCACTGGAGGGATGCTGTTTGGGAGAAGGAGTGGCTGTCCCACAGATATTAGACTTGCCCTTTGCCTTCTCTTCCCAGCCAGCTTTGTGTCTCCTCACAGCCCTGGGCTGCTCGTGGTGCCTGCAGGCCCTTTCTCAGCTGTGGGACACCAAGAGCCTTTTTCTTGGAGAGGAGTCACTGGAACTGGGAAAGAGTCCCTCCCTTAGGGTAGTAACCCCCACTCAGAGCCAAACCTAGAGTGGCCTGGTGAAGGTAGTTTCAGGACTATGAACCCATGGGTTCATAGTCATAGACCAGTTATAACGTCAGATGACTTTGGCCAGCTATCGCCTGAGCTTAAGCAGCACCAGTCAGCAGAGTAGGTAGCAGCTACAAATACTGGGAAGAGAGCTGGGATGAAAATAAAACACCAGGATTAATGCAAAAGAGGAATAAGTTTAATAAATCCTAGCTGGAAGATTTATTTGCTCCAATTTCTCCTAAACCAATTTTTCTCTGTCCTCTGACCCCATCCCAGAGGGATTGATGCAGCCCCTTAGCTAAAAAGCCATTTGGCATGTCGCTTGGCATTTGAGGCCCAGCTGGACTTGTCTTCATTTTATGAAATAGTAGGAGAACTTCGCAAACACAAAACCCCTCCCAGAATGAACCCCTCTATTTCTTGTGTCGGCCTATTGTGCACAGAAATGTCGTCTCTGTTTGCTGAGAGGAGCAAAGCGAGTAAAATACAGATGTGGAGAGCTTGCTTTCACTCCGGCACTGTTTGCTCTGAAACGTTATGCAATGCAGATTAATATCTTAGCACAGGAGGGTTCAGATGAGATCCTGAGATTATGCCATCTCAAAAAAAAAAAAGAGAAAATAAAAAAAATAAAGGAGGAATCTTGTATGAAAGAGAGAAACCCTTGAAAAAAAAACAGTCCACATTTTGAGAAGCTGAACCTGCAGCAAAAGGAAGGAGGCTTAGTGGAAATAAAGGAAGCAGACGCAGAGCTCTCTCAGGGTTAAACCCACACGATATCGACAGCACATAGGGAAGCTGCCTGATGTACCCACTGGGGCAAGAATGGAGTTTGGGTTTCACTGAGGTCTTGGTTTGCCAGCACCCACAGCCCTGCTCTGTTCCTTGGTGCAAATCATTAGTAATGCCAACAGGATTAAACATACACAGTAAAGCAGGCATTGTTCTTGACCATAAGTCCAGACTGTCCTGCAGAGCTCAGCACTCAGAGCCTGCTGAGGATGCAGGCAAAAGCAGGTGAACCTCTTCAAATGCTGCTTTTAAAAAAAAAGCATTAATGGGTGTAGCACAGTAGTCCCCATTTCTGCCTTTCAAGATCCTTCGTACACAGAGACTTCTTACCAGGATAGGTTGAAGTTGGTAACGTGAATTTCACCAGATTATCCATAATCATCTGATTTTTTGTCTTTCCATGGCCATGTACCTGCCACTGTCTGCCATGTCTCTGTCAGCACCAAACTGTGTCAAACTGTCCTGCGCTCCTCTGACTTCGCTCCTGAGCCAAATCTCCCCAGTGTCAGTTATATGTTATCAGCTGTGGATCTCAAAAGTAAGTGCGTTTTACACCTATGAGTGGTTAAAAATTTCCTGTGGAAACATTTGTCTTGTCTGGAGGTGAAGAATAGTCATAAAAAACATTCATTTCATTCTATGTAGTGATATTTTGCTAGGAAAATGTATATATATATACACATATATATGTATATCTACAAATATATATGTGTGCGTGTACATTCAAAGTTTTTAAACATGGACAATGTTTTGCTTCTTTTTTGTTTCTGATCAATACCCCAGAAAAAAGCAGTGAACCTTCTTGGGGGAAAGTTCTTCCCCAGAATAACAGTTCCATTGATGAGCAATTCCCAGCCATAGCAGATTCCTCACCTCCCAGCAGAGGAAGCCGGGGCAGGGAGAGGACGAGCAAAGGGCCAAAGGCAGGAGCTGCGGTCTATGGTCAACACCACCTTGGCAACTCAATCCCCAAGCCATGCTTGCTGTCTAGCAAGACCTTGCCCGTGAGGGCCATGCGGCGGCCCAGACGTGGTGACCTCCACTGGTTGCTCCACCAACATGGACATCGACCACTTCGATGTGAACTGCTGCCCACCTTGCTGCTATAAACTTTGAGCAAATCTTTGGTTTGGGCCACCCCATTACACAGGTGGAGAGAGATCCAGTTACACGCTTCTGGGAATGTCTCATGGCTGAGTTTCTCAGCGCTGCAATACCTTTATCTCTCATTAACTTCTAATCTACCCCGCTCCACCTTCCATATACCTCTGGATGGGGAAACATCTCCGAAGAAAGAAGGGATTTGCTCTTGTGTTTTAAAAGACAACCCCTCATTCATTTTCTCTTTCAGTTGTTATTGTTGCCATTAAATGAGACAGATGCTATGTATTTATGTTTTCTGATCCAAAGCACAGTGGGGACAATAGAATGACTTCCATTCATTCCCACACACACTGGACTAGTGGTAATACCTACAAACTTCATCTCCTTATATACTCCTTAATTTACATAATTTCTTTTTCCAAATCACTGAGCCAGTCCATGCAAAAAAGTGAACAATATACAATGCACCCGGGTTTCTGTATTTTCCCTTTGGGCATCTTTATCTAGAATTTAAAAGCCATTATTAAGTAATGCTTTCACTTTATTTTATGTTTTAAAATAATGAAGTCTAATAAAATTGATTTCAAAAGCCATTCAGTTTTAAATGTAATAAATCAAACTGTAGAGAGATACTGTGTGTGCATGTCTATGTATGCCAAACACAACTAAAAATAATACCTTGAATATTTTACACTACTATAAAATGTGGTTTTATATTTTTTTAAATGCCAGCTTGATTAATTGGTCCCCTAACTGAACATTCAGGCTGCTACTGTGGCAAAATGTTTTGTGGGTTGACTGGGCGATGGATTATCATAAAGAGCTGAGTAATTAACTCTATTGGGAGTCTTATATCAGGCACTGAGGTTCAAACTAAGCCATGATGACTTGGTGTTAGAAATGAACCAAATGCCAGGGGGTAAATTCATACCTGGTGTAATCCGCTACGCAGCCCACTGGAGTTACTGCAGGAGGGGGTTTTACTTACGCCTTATGTTTTCACTTGCACAGTGCAAAGGTTAAGGCTGTCAGGCCAGGCTGTTTGAAAGCTTAACGATTAAGTATTATCACTGTTTGCAGAGTCATTCTTCAAATGTTTTCAACATAAAACAGTTTATTAAATGTCTGGCAGACTTTCACTGAGAAATGCCAAGATGTGATTTCTCCCCTTCCTTGCTGTTATTTTAATACTTAGCACCTCTGCAAGCAAGGGGAGATAAAGAGAAGAAAATCCCCCAAATAAATAAAACCTGATAGCCAAAACGCAGCTATTCAGAACTCCAGGAGGGATCGAGACCCCATCAGAGGTTTGCACTGGGAAATGCTATGTGGACCAGGAGTCGTCAGTTGGTGCCACCAGCCTGCAAAAGAGAAGCACAGATCCTGCGCAACACATCCTCTGGGCTCTTTCTGGTAACCGCTTGTGAGCTCTCCAGTGGGTCATTGCTCCTTTGCATTACATTTCTTGGCATTTCCCTGATTTATTTCAAACTTAAGGACAGCTCTGACCTGTGTGATGAGCTGCCTAGTCCATTACCTTGGACTGAGGGCACCAGTGGAGCCAGCCTTGCCCCCACCATGCGGTGGGACTGCTGCATTCGGTATGTGGCATTGCTGAGAAGGCTTTCACAATGATTCCTAAGACCCTGAAATGCCAGGAACATGAACACCAGTTGATTCTGGCCCATCGTTAGATAAAGAAAACATTTCTTGTCTCCCAGCAACAAATGATGATTTAAACTTTTATGAACTTGTGAAAGAGAAAGGAGATGCCTCTGTATCCCTAAATAATTCCCAGGAGAAGGGGAGTCGAAAAGGAAGAACACCATAATGGAGAAAAGTAGAAAGAAATAAAAGAGACCCTGGAGAAGCCTGAAATCTATTTTACAGATGTTGTTTCATTGTGTTGGAGAAGCGTTTCTCATAAAAAAAAAAAAGGCAGCATATCATGAAGAGATTAAGAGTTTTTAACTGCAACGGTGTAAAGAACCTGGGCCAAAAACTACGCCTAAGTTAGGGCATTGCTCCCAGCCTTGGGAACAACAGGGGGGGAGGATGTGCGATACTTTGGATACCTTCTGCGTGCTCCGGAGTGGGAGAACCTGCTGACAGTCTCCTGCACGGAGGGGAGGGGGGTTAGCGGGCCATTCCTACCGCGCTGAGACAGCCGTGATGCTGGGGGCCAGCAAGCAGAGTCGGGCAGCCAGGCCCAGCAAAGCAGGCAGCAGGTATGGTACCTTCAGCTGAGGGTCGAACACCACAAAAAACAATGACATGAGACAAAGACTGGTTTTCTGCATCTGCAGCCCCTCCACTCTGTCCACGTACTTCCTCCGGTACCTCTAGTTCTCAGTATGAAAATCTTGACGCGGAGAGGCAAACAGGTCTTCCCCTCAAAGAGAAGAGGCCCTTCACTGGATAAGGGGTGCAGAATGGCCTCCCTTTTGGGCTGTTTTCTCTTTTTTCATTTGTGATGCCTTTGATTTCATGAAGACATAATATCCCACGCTGACATCTAGCTCACCAGAGGACTGCCGACATCTCACATGTTGCTGCTCGCTGCAAACTGGCACCGAATGTTTATGAAGTGGTGGCTTTCTGCTAGTACAGATATTTGCTACAATCTTCCAGTAATTTGGTCAAAATTTAGCATTCAGACTACATACGGATAAGCACCCTTCCTTTCTTAATGTGGAGTACAAGATAACATTGTCATTTTTCAGTATATTGGTCCTCCAATGACTTCATCAGGACCCTTCAGCAACGAGGGCAAAGTGAGAGCCCCAGGGATTGAAATATTTTTTTTTCTTCTAAAAAATACTTTGAAAATTAGAAAAAAGCTTTTAGACACAGGTAAGAAGTGGTAATGAACAACATACACCTCCAGATTTGTCGTGTATCTTCCTCTTCTGTATGGAATACTGCACAGAAGCTGGAGCTACACTTTGGAGTGAGTTTTCTTTAAAGACAGCTAATTCTGTAGATTAAGACCCAAATCACAAAACTTTACACAACAGCTTGCTGCAGGAGATAAATCAATTTTACAGTGGCCAGAAAATAGACTAAAATTCTTCCAGGCTAACCTCCCTTATCATTTTCTATCACCAAAAGTAGAAGCAAAATGCTTGATGCTACAAGGAGAAGAGGTCATTGCTACACTTATTGAGAACACAGAGAGTTGGACCCATTTTAGTAACTTTGTTGGGTCTGTCTGAGACAGATTAAAGAAAACAGTGATTTCTCATCCAAAAGCCTATGCTTGTTAAGGGAGAGACGCTTCATCTTTTCTCAGAAGCATGCATCATTAGGGAAATACCATTTTCCTCTGTTAAAATAAATTACTATGCAGCAAACATATGCTACTGCTAATTGTACTGGAAAAGAAGAAAGCATCTACTACCTTCCATGGTTAACAAGTTAAAATGGATAAGGAAAATGAATTAGCTTCATAGCCACTCTTCCAGTTATGTCTTGAAACCATAGATATCCAAGTTGCGTTTACAAAAGGAAAGAGAAATTTAATTTAGAGGGATTATTTAATAATTCTGCCAATGCCTGAGCAGGAAGAAATAACAAAGAAGGGAGGATATTTGATTACTTGTCTAGCCTGCACCATGCCGGCAAGAATATTTTTACCATGTCCAGTCCCTGGGGTCAAAATCTATTGACATACATTGATGTAAGTAAAGAATAAGTCTGAGAGGCACAAGGACTTTCTCCTAATCTACATGACTGAAAATAACAGCAGACTCCCTGCATACCTGAACAGCTTCATCTGAGGGAGTTACAGCTGCAACTGCTGGAATCGTAATGTGTCAGGGCAGTGTCCATGTACCCCTCTGCACGTGGGTGGGAGAAGTCAAACCACAGAGGAGGGCCTGAACCCACAGCCCTAAATGCTGCTGGGGTCTCCGTGGTGGGGCACCTACAGGGATGATGCACATCACAGTGCACTCTGAATCACCATTAGTGATGCTGGGAGCTGAGAAAATCCTGGTTTTTCACCATTTGAGGAGAGGAAGAGGGAGGGCATAACAACTCCCTTTCCTTTCAGTGGGTCCCGTGGGTGTACCTTACCTTGAACAGGGAGATTTTTCTTTAAAATAATCCTCAAATTGCAGAAAAGAGGATAATAATGGTCTCCCCCTTCACCTCTGTCTGTGGGTTAGACCTTTGAGGAAAAGAAGATATCTAGGAAGGTTTATTTAAAAAATTAAAGGAAGGATGTTACTTCAACTGACAGATCCAAACACAAAATTATTGCAAATGCTGTCATTTGGAAAGGCACTTCAGTGCCTGAATCCCAAGGAGTTATGCGCAGACTGCTTGTGAAAACCTGGGTTTATTTGGCTATCAGACTCTTGTTACCTAAGCAGCATCCAGTCATCGTTTAATAACAACTTTGCTCAGACAAACCAAGGCACATGAAAACTTATTGGTATATCTCCCATTTTGCCCTCAAAATATGCAAATATATGATATGCAAATATAAAATAAGCATTCGTATGTATGCAAAAATTACTGTAACAGCAAGCAGAGATGTTTGACTTACAAATTTATAGGTTGATATTATTATGTCATGTCAAATGAGCATAATTCAGAACTGGAGCAAAGTCCAATCCTCATCCCAAATATGAGAGTTTACATTTGGGGTCACACTTGTGAAACCAACGGAGGCTTTTCTCTTATTTACACTGACGTAGTCAAGATCAGGATCTGATTCACCCGTAGCATGAAGTAAAAAGTGAGATGCAAATCTTATCTCGTTTCACTGCTGTGTGGATCCAAATGCTACATACTATGTTATGTGAAGTAAAAGTGCTCAGACATCATCCTGCCTTATCAGACCTCCATATAAACACTGGATTTATGAGCTGCACATTAAGTCCTGTGATTTATGCTGCTTTCTCTGCTCAGGTTTGCTGCCTTCCCCCAGGGATCGTATCTGTGTCCGTAGGCACTTTCTAAGATTTCTATGCACTACCCAAACAAAATGCCCTTTCATGACGCCAAATACATCACATCAAGAAAGCAACTGTATTTCTTTCATAACGGTTCAAGCTCCATCAGCTATATGAGGTTCAGTAGCCAGCTTCTGGAAAATAGTTAGCCCTGTGTGTACCAGAGTGGTAAATTAATACAAAAATATCCTTTTAATTTAGAACTGCCCGTGTTTCTGTCACTGGCCATAGGGCACCCTGACAGGCGTACAAGGCCCCTCTGTTTGTGTCACCATCCTTAATGCAAAGTAAGTAAACTCTGACGCAGGCTCTTTTCCAGCAACACAGCAGCTTTTTCCTTTTATTTCACTCCTGAAGTGGCATTTTGATGTGCTTAAAACGTGTTCAGGAGAAAAAATTCAAGGAAATACCAACTCCCACAGTTTCTTCTGTTTTTCATGCAATAACACTCTCTAAATGTACCTAGGAATTAATCAGCATCTGCAGGAAAACTGCACCTCACTTGAGTTTCCTTGGACAAAAATTATACAGCTGGCAGAGAAAAAAACCTCTATCATATTTTCACCCACCACTATATGTAAGCAGGATTTTATTTGCATGTGTGCTGCAGCTCAGGCTTTGTTGCAACAAGGCATCTGGGAAGTCAGAATTTTAACGTTAATAGCCAGGACTCTGCTGCTTTGAAATAGTACATGTTATATGGGATGTGCATGCCATATCCAAAGATGGAAGAAACTCAGAAAAAAAGATGTGCAGCAGAAAAAAGATAAGGATAAAGAAGATTCTTCTGTCTCTAAGCACTGACACACCTATTCTGTTGAAAAGGAGAAATATAAATAAATTTCTTTTAAAAAGTAATCAACCATCTGGGCACTAGCCCAGTTTTCCAGTCTCTCATATTTATAGCTTGCCTTACAAGCTATTTGTGCCTTTTTCATTACAAATACCCCAGCTTCTGGGGGCCAAAAGCTTGACTAATAAAAATAACAATGATGATAAAACATTAATGATGTGCTCATTTTATGTGTAGATTGCATCCCTATTCCCCACCACTTGTTCATTCTGGGCAGCATCCAGAATTGCACTCAGGGACCTAAAATGTAGCTTAGGAAGAGTTTAAGCTCCTATACTGAGAAGAACAATCCAAAACCCAATCTTCTGAAAGGCTTTAGTCCCTTTAACAGCCTTTATTTTCTGATGAAAATGTTTTTAAGCTGTTTATTCAAGGTGAAGGAGTGTCTAGAGATTGTGTCTTTCTGTCTTCTTGGCCTGAGTGCTCTAACTGATAGAAGAAAAAGGTGAGCAGAGGAGAAAGGACCAGAAGTCTTTCAACAGAATACAGGGATCCTGCCAGCTGCACTGAGATATTTGACTTCAGCGCCTGCCTAAACAACAATTTCAGACTCTGAACCCTTATTTCATGTAGGGGCAGAACAGTAGCCCTCAGTTATGAGCTACTTCTGGATAAGACAGAGATTTTTTTTTCCTTTCCATGTGCTCAGATGTTCCCCCACCCTCTCTCAGTAAATCTCTCAGCAGTGGAAACATGGAGCTCACTCAGTCTTCTGTGCTTTATCATTTTCAGATGTTACAGCTCTAAATATCACGAATGCTTACATCTCTTGTTTGGATACAGTAACTACAGTGCTTTTTTCTTTTTTTTTTTTTAGATTGTAAGGTGAGAAACACAGATAACATCTCTTCTCACGGATAGGCAAGGTGCTTATTCTTAGTGATACAAAAATTTACGTAATAATGTCATGAGAGAAAGAGGAAGAGGAGCTGGAGTATTTTGTTTGTTGCACTTCTGCTGCAGAGGCAAAGTAAAGTAGGCAACAGAGTTTGCCTCTAATATGTGGTCACCACCCGTGAAGGCAAAACAAGCTGTTGTGTGAGTCTGCTTATGCAGGTGCATATGCACAGTAACATGTTCATCACACAATGCCCAGATCAGATAAAATGAGTGTATTTTTTCCCACTTTACAGCTGTGGAACATGCAAAATCCTTGGGCTAGTGTATGAACCCTCTATCTCCAGAATGACCTTTTGTCTCCCCATTGCCCATAGACAGACTCTGGACAATTAGTTCAGGTATGGATTCAGCATTGCAGATGTGAGGGTTATTGAGGTGAATTCTGCCCATCATGCCTTCAAAATACTCGGTGTTCATCTGCAGCAGAAAGCAATGTGCAACTTAACTACCCATCCTTGGACATCCTGAGACAACACGTCCGTCCTCTTTCAAAGCAGTGCAGGACGAAACCTCTGGGCCAGCTCCTTCCCACTTTGCTGCCAGGGGATTCCACAGTCATTTGCACCAGCTGAAGTAGTTTACACCAGCACGACCACCAGTGTTTGTTGCAGGGAGATAGTTTATAGGAGAAAAAGCTCTCCTGTGGCAGTAGAAATGCCTGCAGTAAGAGACCTATAAAGGTGAGCTCCAGCTCTGCTGCAGAAATCCCAACCAGGTACAAGTCAGGCCTGCGCTGGGTTGAGCTGTAACAAATAAATAAGCTTGTCCTACTCTGACAGACAGAAAGCTTTTGTTCTAGTCCAGCAAGGAGGACAAGGAATTCCCATCATTGTTTCATGCTTTCCTCCCCCCTCACCTCTTTTTTCTTTTTAAGTCCATTTTTCAAAAAGTAATTTTGAAATGTTCTGGGAAATGCAGGGGGTAGCAGTGCTAATCTATCATCCTCTTCTGATAACATTTAATTAAAAAACACAGCTATTAGTCATCTGCTACCCCACCACCAGGGCTGACCTGACAATATCTTAACACACTGGTGAAAGAAAAATTGAGAAGATTCTTTTTCATTTTATTTTATCGTAGCAGCAGGGGAGCACAAGCATATAATTTAAGGGAGGGCAAAGACAGCTTCTTCTGCCAGTTTCTCAGGAGGTTAATCCAAGGGTTTTTTTAACATGAGTTTTTTTCCTGCTGTTGTAGCCAATGTGGTTGGGGTTTTTTTTAA
This sequence comes from Aviceda cuculoides, assembly GCA_035590195.1. NCBI lineage: Eukaryota > Metazoa > Chordata > Aves > Accipitriformes > Accipitridae > Aviceda > Aviceda cuculoides. The sequence continues at coordinate 39,931,008 of JAVJGG010000054.1, forward strand.
AAAAAAAAAAAAAAAAAAAAAGAAAAAGGCAGAAACAGCTACCACGGACGAACGCTCTTGTGTGACCAAAGCTGTCACCCTCCCAACAGAAACTCTATAACTTGCATTTTCAGCCTCTGAAAGAGTTAGACTTTTCCCTCAGTTGAATAGGAAGCCAGGAAAAATCAGGTTTAATTGTAATAGAGAATATTTCCCAGACCCTAGTTGTTGAGTTGGCCATGGACTGACGAGATCCGGGCTCAGCTTGGCCCATCTGCTCTCAAACGTGCCTCTTCATATCCTTGCTGGCTGGACACATACTCTAGTGGAGAAACCCCTAAAGCCACGGTACCAGGAAATGGGCAAAAGGTGAGTTAAGACAGTTTTAATTTACACTCATTTGCCTTTTCTGTGGCTTAGCTAAAAATTACCTAAGCTGAAAGGTTCAGAATTACATTTCAGTGGTTGATGAGAGACAGCAGCACAGTTGATCTTGAGACTTATGACAAGGATAAAGGCCAGTCATGACATTTGGGTCTGGATCCTGGTTTGAGGGTGGGAGGGAGATGCAGGTATAATTTCATTCTTGGTCCAGTTTCCCAGTCAGATTTGCGTGACACTGACCTTAGTCTGAAGTTGGACAGAACATCTAGGGGTGTCAGAAAACCACCTGAAATAAACAGTGAACTTGATGAAGAATGGAAGTCTCCATCACCAGATTGCAGAGGTGGAAATGGCCAAATTACTGAGCAGAAGAGATAAGAATTATAGAATGGGTGAACTAAATTATAAAGTATTTAGACGTGCCTTAAAAAATCAGTCCTGGGGTCACTTGCTCATTTCAGACCACAGCTCTTCCCTCTGGGCAGGAATGCAGAGACAGGAGAGCAGCCACACAATCCCAGACCAGAAGTCCATTCACTTGCTGACAGGATCTAGGTGCAGCTGCTTAGGGAACACTGAAAAAACTGGACAAATATAGCACAAACCTATCTCCCCGGTACCTTCCCAGGGAATTTCAATTTGCAGGTAGGTGCTTCCAGTCCCAGAGGCTGCATCCACAGCAATGTGTTTAGTGGCCTTGATGAGCTTACCTTCCATTACTGTGCCAAACCGCTTTTCAGTTCACTTAATACATTTGGGATTTCCAACTTTCTGTGGCAGGAGGCTCCACAACTCAATTCTTTGTTCCTTCTGGCTTGTTCCTGATGTTTGAGAGGGAGGCGAACACTGTTCCTGTTGCATATGTGTGTGGCTATGTGGACACTGTGAGAAATGTCTTCTCTGGTTTCTGTGCTGAGATGTGAGAGGGGAATATACTTAAAATGTCACCTTTTACCATGCAAAGCTTTTTCTGGCTACTTCAGACATGAAGTTTGTGAGCCCAAGGAGGTGTTTGTAATAGGTGAGCAATTCCAGTATTGTAAATCTTGGTGCCTTGGGATGGACAGAAGGATAGACAGGGAGGTGGGGACTTGCAAGATAAATATCTCACTATGTCAAAGCAAAACTTGTACCAGTTCAGGTTTCCCAGAGTGCAGACAACTCAGTCCCATGTAAGTCACAGGTGGAGCTTCTTCTTGTTGGGCATGCAGAATAAACACTTATACTTGGGAGAATGTTAAAATGGGAAGAAGAGGAATGAATCACTGAAAGCAATATTGCATTTTCTGTTTTGGGTGACTTGAGCCAGCAGTGCCACAGAGGACTGAGACATTTCCTTCCTTCGAGCCTAGATCAGAAGTTACTTGCTGTCATTTTTCTTCTATTTCCATTTTTCCTCATTAAGTTAGTCTATGCCACCATGGCAGAGAAGGTGCACTTTTAAGTCACATTATGCTAACTAGGGTTACAGGAACAGTGAAGACAAGGCCTTTGACAATGCACATTTACGTGGGATTCTGAGGTTAAGTGTGAGCTATGAAACCGTACTAAAACTCAAACCACCTTATCTTGTGTTTTCTGCCACTATTTCCATTTACTTTCCTGTTATCCTTTGTCCTGAAAAGCTACCGGAAATTCTTGCACAAAGTAGAAGTTTAAGGCTAAGGCTCAGATGCTCAAAGACATGTTAGCTAACTTGCATTGCATACAATGGGAAGATGCCTTTGTTAAATCAGAATCAAATGGCTAAAGATGGAAACAGCTGAATCCTTCAAGACAGACTCACTGTTCCCTTCTTTGTAGTATTTGATGAGGTGCTGGGACTTGCCATTTATGTCACCTAGCCTGGTATGTGGATCTAGTTTGAAACTGCTATAAAAAGAAGCTATAGTTTTACTTTGCTCACATAACTACCAAATCAGCTCAGCACTCAGCTTTCAAGAAGAAGGCAAACCAGTCAGCAAAGTGTGGCCACAACCATGCGTCCTCTGGAAGATTATCACTGCAATAGCTAAAATGAGAATGTGTAGCTACCTACTATTATTTTTATTATGACTCAAACTTGGGTTCAGGCTATTCACAGCCATTACGGTACTAACTTGTAACCTATCATTATAAACAGATTTCACAGCCTGCAATCTACAGCATTCAATCCTTACAGAAACACATGATGAAAGGTCCTGACAGTGGCAGCGCTCTTGTTCACATACTGAGGCTTCATGAACAAATGACAAAGCGCCTTGTTCCCAACACACTGTGTAAATATACCGGGCTGGGGTCTGAAGCTCACTTTATTTTCTTAAATTATCAGGGTAGTTTCATGAGCAGCAGAACATGGTTTCCTGGTGTCTAGTGATCATCTGAGCTGTGTATCTAAGAAAATGTGAGCTCTGACTAATGTCTTTCTAGTGTTTGGAGCAATCCCAGCCTTTCCTTCTCTCTCAGGTGAGGATTCTCTTGTGCGCAACAGAATTGTATTCATGCTACCAACTCCTCCTCTGATGGGAAGATGATGAGGCTTCTCTCTCTCTTTCTTCTCTACAGAAACATCATTTTTTATGAAACTTCTAAGAACCTGGTATCTTCAAGACCTTTACAACCCTGTCAGATTTGGCTGAAACAGGCAAAAGTATTCAAAAGTTATTATTGATGAAAAGGTAGTTAAAGAGGGCCAGTAAAAACAGACAAGCCAAATATTAAAAAATCATCAGAGGAGATGGTGGTGCCATTGCAGGGTTTCCCAGAGAACCAGGAGTGGTCATCTTTGATTTGTATCTCTATTTTTACCAAGTTTGAAATCACAGCAATGGAAAGTTCAACTAGCGTGTGAGCCACTAACCCACAAACCTACAAATACCCTTTTTCCCTCTACTGATGCCACTGAGAAAGGCAAGATTACAGCAAGAGCAGACTTCCCAAAGCCAACTGGGACTGAAATGCACACATTCACAACACCGAACTTAGACAACTTGTGTATTTCCACAGACTAAGGTTTTCTGCAGCTCGTGCCCACCTGCACGCTGCTGTAGCCACATTGCTGTCAGCACTTGGGCCATGCCGTGTAAAGCTACCTCAGGTATGTGTCTCCGAGCTGTAGTCACACCTTTGGCTCCAGCGTAGACACACCTGAAAAGGCTTTTGAAGCCTGAGGCTCTCGTGGGCTGTTGCTGGTCCAGCCCACAGCATGAGGAATGCAGGGCAGCAACCCAGACGAAAGGCAACCCCTGCACCTCAAGCGCATCACAAATGGGGCCCCAACTTGGCTTTGGACCATTTGGGACTCCAAGCTCCTACGAAGACATTCCACCTGTGGTCCTAAGTTTTTGTGTAAATGCAAAATACTGAGATTTGCATGTGCAAATTGTTTTTCCACGTGGAAAAAGACATAATTACATGTCCAATATTTGCAATTTGCGGTCCTCAGTTGCAAGTGTATCAAACCTTTCCAGACCTAGCAGAAGCATGAAATGAAGGCTTAAAACTCACAGATCTCCTATTACGGGCACAATTCTGCTAACAAAGTGGTTTTCAGAGATACTTCATTATTATTTAACCAACTCCAAGTTTTAAATGTGAAAAAGGTGAACTGATACTCCGTTTATCTCTCTTCTTCATTTGTTAGAATATACAGTTTGGTTTGATTAAGAAAGTTATAATGAGATGAGACCACAGCCCACTGGCTCAAAAGCTAAGAATAATCGTGCTAATGTTTTATTCATGTGGGAATGTTAATTAAGATGCAGCTGTAATTACAGTACCATCATCATCTAGCGGCCTGGAAGTGCAAATGTTCTTCCTGACATATGGAATAATAGAAACCAGCTCGGTACAAATGCTGCTAACCAATACCCGGACAAACACCCAGCTACGCACATCTCCTGGCCCCCGGGGTGCTCTTCCAAAAGGCATCAGTCACTGCCGCTCACACAAACTGTCGAAGACAAAGCTGCGTTTTGCATCTCCGGGCTTAAACAAGATCACACAGCATCCCAGGATTGAAAACAAATAAACAGGCAGCTAACCTCAAAGTCCTCACTGACATCAGGACAAATGTTGGGAGCAAAAGTTAGATGTTGGGGAGGTTTCTTTAGGCCCACCTTTGCTTGGAGAGTTTGTGGTGCTGGTAAAGAAGCCGGGCAGCTGGAGCTGTGCTTTCATGGCTGTACGGAGTGGTCCGTGGCCAGACCTCACTGGCACATGGTATTCGTCTGAAATGAACAGCAATGCTGATATTTGGCTGCACTGGGTATGTACGTTGAGCTGGTAAGCAGCTCTCCGTGTGTTATGGCAGGAGCCATAGTTAATACTTGACTCACCTCGTGAACAGCTCTGAGCAGCACAACAGGCAGCAGCTGCTCGGCAGTCTTCTTCTCAGCAGTCGCTTTTTTATAAATTGCAAGAAAGCAAGGGGCAGAAAATGCTCTATTATTTGCCCCCATCTTGGTGTTAAGCTGAGAATTAAATTAAATTTTATCTTAGCCTACAGTGTTTCTGCAGATGTACGTCTGCTTTCGTGAAGACCTGGCTTAAACAGCAGCTGAAATCTAGAAAGGTCTATGTAATGAAGTATGTAGCTAGCTCCAAATTCTCTGTAAAACTTCCTTTTGTCACAGGTGCTACAAAAAACCCTGGTGATGCTTAGCTTTCTGGCAAGCTTGTTTTGCTGTACACCATTCTGACCAAAGCTTTTTCATTTCTACACATCTGCTGTCTTTTTCTTACAAATGTATGTATATCATAAAATTTCTTGTAGCGATTGTCTTTTTACTTCATGTCCATGACTGGGATTCCACTCTTCAATAAAGAATACTCACAGTATTTCAGGGGGGAAGGTCCAAGGTTTTGACGTTGTACGTAGCAAAAGTTAGGAGCCAGGCAGAGAGTTCAGGTTTACACTGGAACAGCTCAAGAGCTGTTTGAGGCCCATCTGTAATAACAGCGCTCATAGCTGTTTGGGAAAACATATTTTCATTCTGCTACACATGTCAACATATCTAAATTAGATTCTGTTAAGGAATGGAAATAGTAATCAAAATACTAAAAAAAAAAAAAAAAAAAATAAATTATCCCAAACCAAAATGTCAGCTCAGGAGCATAAAAACAAGAAAAAAAAGAAAAGTCCTAAAACCAAGAAAAAACAGAAAAGTCCTAAATACAAGAAAAGGTTGTTTTCAAATTTCTGAAATTAAAACCGGTATTTTGTGGCAAATGGTAAACCCAAACCAAATTTTTGTTTAAAATGCCACAGTTCAGAAAACCTGAACATGTTATTTGAAATAGAGTTCCCTGAAGAAAAACATGTATGCTCACAACACTCTCTAGTGTTTCCTCCACAACATATCAGCCCAGCACTGCCATGTAGTCCAGCAGGAATATTTTGATGAAAGATATTTCAGCCAGTTTGACCAAGTGTACAAGGGAAGGACTCCTTTGCATCAGCTGCTCCGTTAGTATTTGCCAATCACCTGCGGTGCCTGGGGACTCTGTTCTTTGGGGACAGCAAAACCATGGTCATCCAGTCGTCTCTGCAGATTCCTTGCCTGAGGGTTGCAGTGTTTAATTGTCTTCATTTCTCAGTAGTAGAGGGCCAATACTAAATGCAACCAGTCAAAGGAAACAATTAGTATAACACTTGTCAGTCACAAGGTGCGTCAAATGTTAACCATGGATCCTGCCATAACACACAGAGAGCTGCTTACCGGCTGTCCAGAAAGACTGTACCTGTTTCCACAACCAGAGCCCCTGAGCTCAGAGACCCTCTCCTAAAAAATGCTGGGACTAAGGGGAGGGGAGCAGCTCTGGCCTTTACTGCAATAGAAATTAGAACAACAAGGAGCCCCTGGAACAGGTGAAAAACGTGTGATACAACAGGATGGTGGTTTTGGGGGGGACCTTCTATGGGAAGACAAAACTTTTGACTGGTTTCCTTACACACATATTCAATAACTCATAATTAGTGGGTAACCTTTTTTTTTGGTGCAACAGGGAATTGCTAATTGTGTCTCTGGCTATTTGTTTAGGTGGAGAACATAGTCCTTCCTTACACACTTCCAAGAGACACTGAGATATTCAGTTCTCCTTTCATTTAACGCTGCCACCCTCATCTCCATGCTGAAGGGGATGAACCTCCTCCCCACTGCTGCCTTGACCGATCCATTGACTCTCTTCTGAAATAGCCCTCTCCACTTTGAGGAAATTCTGACTTCTCTTAGAAGACACCACAGACTTCAGGAGAGTCATCTCCCTGGCTACTTCTGAGGTCCTGCTGAACTATTCACCCAGCCTATACACACAAGCAGTCTTCAGCCACTTCCATAGGTGATCTGAGACTTGTGAATATCTCCAAGCTGGTATTTAATGCATCCATACGGGCAGACTGAGCAGGGCTTGTGCACTATCCCCGATCGTATACACCATTAATTTGCTGGCATCCCTCCTGGTATGCTTCTGGCCCACTGCTTTCCCAGATAGCACCCAGGTCCAGTTCAGAGACTGTGTTTATCCAACTGGCACGTGGACAAAAGCCACATTGTTTTGGGAAGGGCACTAGTTTAGCTGCTAAGGCATGAGCTGTGCCATATTATTTGTCTGAAGACCAGGGTCATTGGTCATTGTACTTACTGCTGTAGAGGCAGCCTCGAGCAGGCGCCTGGAAAATGCCATCCCAACAGTGTGCAAAGATGCAGAAAATGAGGGCTGTGGAGTAGTTGTTTCTGAAGGTATATCAGCAGAAGGCCAGGGCAAGGGAAGAGCAGCTCTGCCTGGGCAGACAAACTCTCAGCCCTGGCCTAAATATTAACCACATTTGCCATTTTGTCATTCTTTTGGCAGCTGGGATGAACTGTTCCCATATTTTGAAAGAAGAAATGCATGTGAGATCTTGGACTTAACAGTAACTGCGACAGTGTGATCATGCTGTGCTAAAAACTCATAAAAAGGCTCATTTCACCTGTCACCACAGGGAATTAATACTGTCAGGGCAGTTTGAGGCTAAAGAACAGCCCAGCAAAGACACTTGAATGTGGAGGATATCTAGTTCTGAAGAAGAACAGTGGCTTATATTAGTCAGATGTTGGGGAATGCACATCTGGCATGCAGCAGGGCTGGCCAGTGGAGGGGGAAGTGATCAGGGCATAGCATCACCCAAAGGAAAATCCCTCAGATCTCTGGCACAACGTGGCAAAACCCACCACAATCACTTAAAATCAGACCTTACTAGCATCAGCCTCACATACTTGTCCCCAAAAATAAGAAGCTTGGTAATTAGCTTGATTCTTAATAAATGCTGATTTTTTTTTTTTTCATTTACCCTTTGGACTTACAGACCCTAAAATCCATTTAACTGTGTTGGAGCTTTCCTCAACAACCCTGGCTGAACCAGCCATCATGCACCTTTGGCTTTGTACCTTTGGGCATGGTGGTATGTGGGGGGGACACACACAAGCACGACGCTGGCTGCTGGGTTTCAAGCAAAGCATTCAGACTGGGAAGATTCAGGTGACAATTTGAGGTACAAACAGCTCCCTCTACGTGCCAGGAGTACCATTTCCACTGCCAGAATATACTATGCACTTGGGTTTACCTTGCTGATTTAGTTAGAAGTGAATGGAATTTTCTTTCTTCTCTTTTTTACTAAGTTTTTTGTATCATTATGTTGAAAGAGAAAATTATACCAGAAGAAAGTCCTGAGCAATATCCAGACCTGGAAGATTTTGGAATTTCAACCATTCTACCTCTGGAATTTAGTTCCACTCCTTACACCCAAGCAATATCAACCCTCTCATGCAATCCTCCATTCTACATGGGAGCTCAGGCTCCAGATGTCTTCAGCTTGGCGTGGTTAAGCTCTTACCACCTACTCCTCCCTTGGCCCAGGCAATTGGGAAGGCCTGGACCTGTCCTTATGTGTCAGAGCATTCGCAGAGTTTTTTGTGTTAGTTCAAATGGCTCTGAGGTGAGCGCGGTTGCTTTAGTGAGGCAATCTGGATTCAGACTAAAGAGGAACCCGCACTAACAGCTATACCCTACACGTATGTGTATACAGAATAGAATAGACTATTTCAGTTGGAAGGGACCTACAAGGGTAATCTAGTCCAACTGCCTGACCAATTCAGGGCTGACCAAGTTAAAGCATGTTATTAAGGGCATTGTACAAATGCCTCTTAAAGACTTACAGGGTTGGGGCATTGACCACCTCTCCAGGAAGCCTCTTCCAGAGTTTGACCACCCTTTCAACAAAGAAATGCTGCCTAATGCCCAGTGTAAACTTCCTCTGGTGCAGCTTTGAACCATTCCCATGTGTCCTATCACTGGATACCAGGGAGAAGAGATCAGCACCTCCCTCTCACTTCCCCTTCTCAGGAAGGTATAGAGGGCAAAATATGTATGTGTAGTTATATATATACAAAAAACCTTATAACTATATGGTCAAATATATTTTGCAGTACTAGGCAGATTTTTTTAACAGCAACATTCTCACATTGACTATTTAAAAAATTCACTATGGCTATGTAGCTCCCAGTGATACCTCCATGCTGTTCAGAAAGGTAACAGCAGATATGGGAACTAAAGGAAAAGAGTGAAGGCTGAGAGTCCTGAGGAGGAGCACCTGACTTTGGCATCCTTTTCCTGAAAGCAAGCAGGGAGTTATCCCATCCAACTCAACATCTACAGTATCTTGTAATGCTGCCACAGAGAGCTCACCACCCACACCAGTGTTCCCCTGGCCCCGGTCCTCCTTCAGCACCCCCTCACTCCAGCTCCTGTAGCAAATGATGTTCCCACTTATCTCTCACACCAACAGAGCCAGTGTCAAACTCCTTCTGGCTATTCCCAGGCTTTTTCTACAGAACTAAGATATTAACAAAAATATTTCTTGCTGCTTTCATTTTCCCACTGTTACTTTCTGCACTGATTTTAATTAAACACTCCCTGGTTGTGAAAGTGGGACAGGGAGGGTTTCTTCCTCTTTCTGTAAAAAAGCCCACCAAGAAGATTTCCTTAATCTCTCACCAGTGTAAAATAAGCTTTCATTATGCCAATGAGTAAGCTTCAAAGTTTTAATTAATTTCTCTGCTTACATAAGCATAACAATATTAGTCATGTTGGCCTATAAATTGTACTGACCAGCCTGGATTTTTAATTAAATTAATGTCATTACATTCAGAGAGAAGAAATACATTCCACCACATGCCCTATCTATGCAGTACTTTTCCTCCTTCTTGACTGCCCCTCAATTTTTTGTGGACTACATAGGTGGGTTTAAAGCTGGGCATGCCAGATGAGCTTACCATCAAACCACTCATAAATTAACAGCTGTGTTTGGAAAAGATATTCCTTCGGAGAAGCAGGAACGGTTCACATATACTACAAACCAGATGAAACAAGAAACCACAGGGATATGGGGATGGGGGGGGAATGAATATGCCCACATATAAAAGATACTCCTCGCTGTCTGTAATTTGTGAAATACTGTACAAACACAACTTTGGTTTGCTATTGTAGCAATTTACTGGTGCCTAATAAAACATTCATTTGTGTGGTGACCTCTATAACAATTCATAGACTCATTTAATCATGGAAATGGAGGGCTCAAAGGAGCCTCGAGAGATCAATTACATCCCTTGGTCCTCTCTCGAGTTATATAATAAATAATAGCAACAAGAAGAGCAAAACCAAAATGTGTAAAGAAAGTGGGTACGGTTTAGTGTTTGGTCTCCTGCTGTGTTAGAGGTTATCACAGATAAATTGTCCTTGGGAAATACCTCCTCTTATTTGCAACATGCTTTAGCTCAGTCATAACTCATACCAGATGAATTAAAGTTTGACTAACAGTTCTAATGGTCTTCTTACTGAGGCTTGAAGAGTGTGTACTTAATGACTAAAATGTGTTTATTTAAAATTACATAGCAGAGAAATGACAGGCTTTTGTAAACTTCAACAACCAGTCTGTTTTGCTGCCTGCAGTTCAAAAAAATTGCCTTCCAAAACATACAATAACCTTTGGTCTCTGCAGCCACATCCCACAGAACAAATGATTTTACATTACATACGCACAGCACCACTACACCATGGACTCATTTAAATCACTGACTGTTAAGCTATTTTAGTCAGAGGTGCTGTGGCTTGATGCAGTTCTTCCAGTAAGTTTGTACAGGAAGGACGAATTCTATGTGTGTCAACTGTAAGCCTTTGAGGGCCCAGGTTTTTGTATTTGCTAAACCTGGGGCATGTTCGTGCAAAGGTGGAACAAGTGCTCTGCAGTGCGTGGGCTGCAGCCCCGGCCCCGTCATCATCCCTCTCACTCCCTGCCCCACATCTAAGGGGTGCAAGATGTGGGCTGCTCCCTGAACCTGAAAGAAAGAGGCAAAAGCTACACACACAGTGATCAGGGAGGACACAAACTGGACAGAGCCAATGAGGTCACCAGTCCCAGTGCAAGATGTAGATATAGATATAGATGTAAATAGATAGGGATAAGGATGTGGGTACAGATACAGATATACTATCACATTGCATTTTCTTTATTATTACATAATAATTACAAAGATGACTCTTAATTGCTCCCTTTGCCTGTGTAGACACCAGGCAGCCAGAACCAGTCGTAGTGTTGCATGACCCCTTGGTCTCCCTGCCAGTGCATGAGCCCAGCCTGCAGGACTGCCGGGATGGAGCACTGACTGAAACTTACCCAGTATGGACCCCAGAGAAGAAAGAAAGGCACTTTCCATCCTGCAGCCAAGCATATGACGCACCAGCAGCAGTTTTGCTTTCTGTCCAAGCAGGAGCAACGTCTCTCCCAAGCATCCTCCATACATTATTTCCTGAGATGGAGTCCTTCCCAGCATCTGGGAGGGGATGTGTCTGCTCAGGTCTGTCAGTGGAAAGCCAGTAAACATTTGCTGACCAAGCCAGCAAAGTAACTATGTTCCAGCCCCTTCAGGAGCTAAGCAGGACTCAGAGTCTTAGGCTAGAGACTCCTTTAGGGATGGGTGAAGGGTTAGAGGATCCTTCAGCCTTGCTCCAGCTCACTACATATTTAAGTATGATATGCACTCTTCTCTTCCCAACGCAGGTGCATGGGGCTCCTGGCTTTGGGGATCATTCACTGTGGTGAAACCAGTAAATAAAATATTCATTCATCTGAAGAAAGGCTGACTCCTAGTGTAGTAGTATGTCATCCACCTGAAGTGGGTGGGGAATCCTCTAGGTCTGCCTCCTTTTGCATATTTAGTCAATTAAGAGACGGAGAAGTGGCTTCGGCTAGAGAAATCAGGAGTGACCTCCCAGTGAGATAACAAATACTTGGTTCCTGTCTCAATGGGCAAGGCACAGCTCAGTGCCCAGGAATGATGTAGGCTAGGAGCAGACCAGAATCTGTGTTAAACACCTAAGAGGAGTTTTCAGATAAGTAGGGCATGATGAGAAGAGAGGGAGGAAGACTGATATTTCTTTCTTGGTGTAGATTTTTCTTTGCTTTTATTAATCATCAGTGAATGCAACATTTGGGGGTTCTTTAACCTTTCATCCTCACCCCCTAAAACTAAAACTTCCCCCCCAAAGCCCTGGTAATCTTCCATTCAACTTGCAAACTGCAAAAAATCATGGTCTTAGTGATGAGGGCACAGCACCCCTAAACAGGGGACCGGAGTTAGGGATGTCATTTTAGCTGTCTTTTTCCCTCAAAACACCATGCTACGAAAGCCAAATACCTCTGTATGACAACACTAAACCACAAACTATCTGGCAATTTTGTATACAAATCTATGCAGAAGTTTAATGGCAGCACTGTGAAGGAAAGGAGGTTTGCTGAAAGATCCCAGAGCCAGCCATAAAAGGTCAAACAAAATCAGGATAGAGCAAGACCAGGTCTGGAGTGTGGTGAAATAACTGCTGATCTAGCCTGTGCACTACATATATATCACCTATTCCTAACACACTGGAAGTCATAAAGCACTGCAGAGGTGAAAAAATGGTACTTTATCTGTGAGCAGAAGCTCTGCACTTCCTTGACACTGCAGACTACCCTCTGTAAAGAGCGATGGATGCTCAGTCCTGCTAAAAAGAGGTGGCCACCACGAGGAGCTCAGGATTTCAGCTTTCTTGTGTCAAAAAAGAAAAATCAGAGTGGAAAAAACAGGCACAGAGCTTAAACTGTCAGACTTGTAGGATTACTACACCGTTCATTTTTGAATGGTCATCTTTGAGGCCGTGAATCCTGGTATTGCTCTGGTATAGAACTGGGTCAGAGTGTCATAACTTTCCCATGAAAATATAAAGTACAGCTAAATTTTGCTTTTGTTTTGGGGAACAAATCCATTGGAATGGTAGAGGCAAATCATTAACTGGAGCAAAATAAGGCAACAAAACTGCTCCAGTTTAACCCCACAGACAGCCTGGTTCAGGGCACCTACAAACTGCTACAAACAGTTAAAGTCTCCCTAAGTGAGAGTTATATTTGCAGAGTTGAGGTCAAATTATAAAACTGTGATCTGGACTTTGGCTGCAACTTTAGAGTTCAGGAATTTTCATAACAAAAGTTTTGCTTCATTTTGACATTAAATGTGGAGATGACAACTCACTGAAGTGTGAAGCAGGAGATATTATTGAGGAAACATTTGAGCAAAACAAATGTTTTCCAGCCAGACGTTAGCTTTCCAAAAAAATAGAGTATTAATTTTCAGACAAACATAAAAAAATTGTGTCATTTTAAGTGTTTTCAAAAAAAGTTTTAAGGCAAATATTTTAGAGAAAGCAAGCACTCTTCATAATAATATTAATTTAAGTGAAAGTTCAAGTTCCCAGTGGATAAAGAGGAATGTGAAATACTGAACTCGGTGGAGAAGCCTTGGTAGATCAGGAAGGATTTGTTGTCTGAAGGTATGTCTGTACTCCAGCACAGAAAGAAATAACATGAGATTAAGGATAATTTATCTGTAAGGTCTAGGTTTGAGGGAAAAGCAGTGCATTTGTGTCTACCAAGTAGAAAGACAAACGGGACCATAAATTAATTCAGGTAACATATCTAAATGCAAAAATCCTTTCACTGTGTAACTATTTTTTGGCCACGCAGGCGGTATTTAATTTGGCTGAGTCAAGAACTGAAATGACTACTGACATAGCAAATAAATAAATCAGCAGGGGCCTGACACTTCCTTCAGCTGGACCAATTTAACTCAAGGCCAGTTGTTCTGAAATTATTCAAGTTCTTTCAACACACAAACAGTAAACAAGATTAGACCGGGGTGCTTAGCATCAGAGAGAGCCTCTGTCAGCTAAATATGATTTAATCCTTTATGTAACCAGGAGGTAAAGAGTGCCCACAGCTTGCTTATGTTCCTGAACAGAAAACAAGGCTTAAAGAAGCAGGTCTGTGACTTCTGGTGTATACTGTTGGGTAATAATTAATTGCAGCTTTCAGGTGTAGACATCGGTAACAGCTAGAGAGTTTGAGATTGTTAGAGAACTGTGGAGAAAAGAGCAGATTTGTATAGAAAGTTTAGTAATATGATCTCAGATAGATCAGAATAGCTGCTGACATGGAGAATTATCTCCATGAGTTGCTTTACATAAGTGGTGAGGGAAATGAAAAAATTCAGAGCGGCTGCCAAAAGCCAAAGGTAATATATCCCCATGCATCAGTGTAAGAGAGACCAGGAGAGAGAAAGGAATAGGCTTCCGAGCACTTCATTTCCAATGCTGCTTCATTTACACAGCACCTACCACAGTCACAACCCCATGAAGGACCTGGGCTTATAGAAACTGGTGCAGTATGGATAATAAATGAAAACCACTCAGGAGAAGGCTTTTGCCCTCTTCCCAGGTAGTATTTGGCAGCCCAACGGTGTGAATCACATGCCTGCTCCTTGTCAATGCCCTCACGCTGCCAGATGATAGGAAACATCCACACTACAAATGGGAAACAGGCCCGAAATTCCAGAAAATAAAACTGTGGGTTTTTCTGAATGCCTCAGTAGTTGGTAATATGGAATTATGTAAATTTAGACTAATTAGAAGGATATGCTGGTACATACATATTTTCTGGATCTAGAAAATAACATGTTTGAGGAATCGGAAGCCTGACTTTACTGGGGGAACAGGGAAAAGGGCCTGGGGAATCCAGACCCACAGATATTTTACTATGATGATATTTTGCAGTCTTTCACCTGTTTGCCACGTAAGGAACTTTGCCTTTCACCTAAGAAATTGTTTCCATGCTTTTCATTTTCCTTTTTTTTTACCAAAAATCATCATGCAGACATACTACTTTCTTTGAAAAACTTACGAGCAGTAGTGCATTCCCTAGACACTGTCTTCTTTGAAACTAGCTGTCAATGTTTGCTTTTTGACATAAAAGTCTGTTTGTGGTGAGCTCTGATCACCTCTGGTCACCCTCCACTTGGCCAGGTCCTCAGCCCTGTACATTGAAGCCACTGACAATTTAGATTAGCCAGATATCTGACTGTCTGTCTCCCCTTTGATCTTTTTTAGATGCCAAAATGTGCCACCAGCACTCATGCTTTAGATGGATATGAAACTCATCACCACCAGAAATCTTTGCCTGGATAATTATTTGCAATGTGGGGAGTTTTCCCCATCTTACAAAGTCTGTGCCAGCAACAGAAAGTATCTGTGGATTATCAGTCAGACCAATATGTTAGTAAAGCATAAACTTGGCTGTGCAGATACTATGTTGAGGAGGCCTTTGCCACAGGTAGCAGAGGGCTCCTTCCTATGGAGGTGGCTTCCCCATCTGCCCTCAGAAAGACTGTTATGAAGAAATTCATATCTGAGGAAATGTGCCAAATACGATAAATGCAGTAGGTTAGAGTTGCGGGGAGCCTTTAGGATCAAATGCTAACAATTTCATTCCGTTGAACATGCTCTTAATGACAGAGAAGCATTAGGCGATGCTTAGCACAAGGAGAAGTGGCTTTGCAGGGAGACAGGGCAACGCCAGCAGGAGCTCAGCCCCGGCTGCCTGGGAAATCTGCTCCAAGGGAAGACCTTGTTTCCAGGATGGAGATTAGATTGCTCTTCTGCCACGCTTAGAGCCGCAGAACAGCCACGGAAATTAAGATTTTTCTCTAAGCAGAGCTCCAGGGTTCATGAATCTAACAGCCCCCTGGGTTTATCTCTTGACAGAAATGCAGTTTTGATGTATCACTCTGTCTTGAGCACCTCTATAACAAAATATTGAAGAAGTTTCAGTCATAGTGCCTTCGCTTGCAGGAAAAACTCTGAGGGTGACTTAGTGACTTTAGTTCTCCCTTGGTTGCACCAGTACTTGCTCTGAATGCCCATTTACAGACTCCTAGTGAACACAAAGAAAATTGCACTTTGGTTGGGCAATGTGGTTGTTTAGTAATTAGAAGAATACTTAATCTATTCGGTCAGAAACTAGAACATTCCAAAAATCTAAGAAATTCCTAGGCATGGGATCATTATGAGGGAAAAGTCAACTGTGTAAAATAAAACCACAGCATAAAGATATTTTCTAATAATTAGAGCTGCCAGATACGATTCTTGGCACAGTTTTTGCCCTGGTGAGTTTTTACACTACGCTCAGTGTAATAAGCTGTACTAATAAGCATGATACCTGCATGCCTGAAGATACCTGTGCATTTAGTGGTTCAGATGGAAGTTATGAGTTCACGGAACAGCAAGGATAAACACAGAAAATCACTGAACTCTACCCTAGCTGCAGAAAACCTTCTCAAAAAATTGGAAATTTTTGTTTTTCTCCCCTTCTAACTCAGAAAAAAACGTAATGCCAGCCTTTGCCACCTCAGCAAAATGAGAGCCGAATGACTGCACTGCTTCTTATTCCACTCCCTCTTCCCACTGGGAGAGCAATGGCAGGCGGGACACTAGGGTGAACAGCTTCTCTGCTAGTTCTCATCTCTCCTGAGGAAGCTGCACTTGGAAGTTGGACTCCTGTCCTCCATTCCCCAGCTGCAAAACATTGGTGCCAGCTGTATCGTTAATGACGGAGAGGTGCGTGAGTCATGCATAACTGCTTGGCGACAGCTGGACAGCACGTGTCAAAGACCCTGCAACTCGTACGAGCACATCTCTCTGTCTCTACAGGCAGATGCAAGGGAGCTTTGGGAGGCGAGCAGCAGAGGTCGACCCACTTCTGCGCTCAAAACGACGATGTGAGCGAGCGCAGCATGGTTATGCAGCTTTGAGATCTATAGCAAAGGCAAGGAGAGTTTGCATCAGCTTGGAGATATCGCCAAAGGGGACTATGGGTATGTTTGCTCATTTGTGTCCTCCTACACGGGCCACATATTCCTGACAGTAGGAGCACATCAGCAGCAGCAGTCATAAGACTTGCACCATACGCTTGCATGACTGGAGCTTCTATTTTTTCCACGCAATTAAGTGTTTGCATGTACAACACAAATAACTGCAGAGGCAGATGTGAGCTTAATTATTCAGCATAAGCAAACATGTGCTGTCTCTGCACAGGTGCATGCATTTGCAGTCAGTTACTGCTTAAAATTTTCTCCTGTTGTCTTCACCATAGGAAAGGCACAACATAACTATTAGAAGCCAAAAAAAAAAAAAAAAGATTAAGTCTATTTTGTTAATACTTTAGAGGGTTACAGGAGATCTTTCTTCAGACACTTTTGCACATGTCTTTTAGCCTAGCCCAAAGACCTAGTAGCAAAATTGCCTTTAACACCAGAAAAATAGAAGCTGTCATGCTTCAGAAGAAAAGCTGGCTACCATCTATGAATATGAATGTATTGTTCGTTGAACTTTTCTGCTACAAGGTTGAGCATTAAAGGTGTTATGATACTTCCTTTAAATCAGGGTTTGATAAAATTAAAGAGATCACAACTCTATGTAGTTCACTGTCATATACTCAACCATTTAACTTGCAGTCATGGATGCAGAGACAAGCCTGCACCAAAATAAGGGGCCTGAACAACTACTTGAATTTCAGATACCACATATAATCTTTTAGTCTAAGAACTTTGTAATGAGCTCTGCAGCACTGAGGGTCTTACTTTTATAAAGAGAAAATTGAAGCCACTAGATCTATACCAAAATTTCATTACCTCAAGCTAAAAATGGACCTTTCCAGTAATCTTGATCCAGATTAGCTCTCCTTCCAATGTGTTTAAAAGACATCTGAATCCACATTTACAGAAAACAGAGGGGGTTTTAGATGTCAGTATACAGCTAGTGTTGTAGGACAAAAACAGAGTTTTGACTCCCATAGTTGTAGGTTGTCCCACCAAGCTTATCCTTGACCAGTATGATAAGCCCTTATACATTAAGATCCCTGTCCTAGACCTTTCAGTAATGCAAGGATTGTGGTTCCCATATTGCTGGAGGATGCAAAGTGCCCTCTGGAGATCAGCTGTGAAGTTAGGCAGCTGTAACAGGGTCAGCACTGTTCCAGGTGGGAGTTGGTACGCCCGCAAAGATACAGGACCCTAAGGCTGAATCCTGCCTGAAGTTCATTTGGTATGGGCTTGAACCCCACAATCCTGGAGCAACGTCAGGGTACTCTGCTGCCTATGGCAATTTTCTTCAAGTTCCCCCCAAATTCAAAATGTCCTTTCTATAGCACTTCTCAAGTGTCTAATTCCACTCTTGATGAGGTCTTTAGGCTACATTGTGTGGTTACCAATGCCTTTGTTTTCTTCTGAAAGGCCAGTAAAAACAAACAAACAAATAAAATTATTGAGATAATGTCCTAAGTGCTAAATCCCAGGATGTCTACTAATTATATTAGGGTCTCTTGAGACACAGTCCACTGAGAAGAGGACAGTGTCTGCTGCTGACTTAGGTCGAACTCTAAAAAACTTCTGATAGCTGCCTGTTAATGACTTACTTCCTTCCATCAAAATGAGGAATTGTAATTGTAATTGTGCTACCAGTGACATGACTCTCAGGTCAAAGATCTAAGGAAGTAAAAATACCAGATCTGCCAGACAAGAGCTCATCCAGACCACTAGAGGAAAATCAGACGTTTCCAAGCTTGTGGGGAAAACAATGAACACAGCAAAATATCCTGGTTTTCTATGTTTTTGTTAAGGAGATGCCCTGACTCAGTAATATTGAGTTCTGTAAATCTTGGTATGCCAGGAAAATGCTATGGAATACCAAGGGCAGTGTCAATATTAAAACAAGGCTGCAGTAAGTCATCAACCTGCAATCCACAAATACAGCTGATGTTTTAAAAAATGTTTTCCATACAAGAAGAAAAGCTCATACACTACCCAGTAAGCCATAGATCCTAAACTGTTCCTTCACTTGCAGCCATGTCTCAGCTGTAACTCAAAGCAAAGAACATCATGTTAGTAGAGGAAGAGTTAATAAAAAATGGCAGCAAAGCAGGAAGTGGTGAATGGTAATTGATATATGAACTAATTTAGGGTACAAGTTAAAATAAAATCTCTAACTGGAGGTCCTGCTAGGAGCAACCAGAGAAAAAACAAAAACAAAAGAACATTTATAGGGATTTGATAAGTTTATGACCAAGATTATATAAGGCTGTTATCTCTGTCAGCTGGAGCTGAACTCTGCTGGAGCACTTCCAGTCCTGTGAACTGCGTTCCCATGGACCAGATTTACCAGAGGATGCATCCCACTTCTCCCAGTTGATGTCACCCAAAGCCATGTAAGCTCCAGGCTCTTGATAAGTGTGCACTACACAGCTTCTCTCTTCCTGCTGCATCATTTCTTTGAACTGTCCTTTGGCAGAGCATGTATCCTGCCACTGATTATGAAGGAAGTCAAGGAAACTAGACTCAATCTCTGTGTATTGGTTTGCAGTTTACAACTACATGCTGTGAAGCTTCTTCCCCACTCCCAACCTCAAACAGGGCTCAAATTTCCCACCATCATCGTGTTATCATAAATATTCAATGAAAAGCAGTGATGGTAAAGACATCCTCCCTGGCATAAGGAGCTAAGGACCTCTGTGAGGGATCTCCTGCCCCTCAGAAGCTGCTTCCCAGTTTTCTGCTCTTAGTTTCAGACAGATCCATTTCAACCACAGCCCCACGTTGCTTCAACATTTTGTTGTTCCAGGGTGTCAGCAGATAAAAAGCTTTTGTGCTTTGACATTATATTCAAGAGCAAAATTATAAGAACACTATAGTAGTGAGGAAAATTTCATCACAGCCTGCCACGGAAGGATGAGATCAAACACAAGGCAATAGAGCTAGTAATATAGTAATGGAAAAGACCAGTAACATCATAGATTGTTTAAAAAGATAACTGGAAACACATACCAACAAGCTTAATTTTAATGAATAGTTGTATTGCCTATCAAATTGTAGTTGGATTTTTACTCTGGTGCCATTGCCAACGCAGTGCCCAGCACCAGAGCACGTGCTGTGGTTGGTGCAGTATGAACAAGGGTTGCAGAGACAGTCCTCTCCCCAAACAATTTACAACTAACATGGCAAACAAAAGCCCAGAAGTGGGTTGTGCTGTAAAAGGGTGGAAACAAGTGATAACATGTTACAAAAAATAGTTCAGGGAAACAAATTATCTTTGGTGGTTTTTGAGGTTCTGCTGGATGAAAGGATTGTGTCAAGAAAAGGGTGGGTTTTGAATGTGTGACTGTAGAAGAGTTCCTCAGGAAATATGAGTAGAAAGTGACAAAAAGAGAGCCCAGGAGACCTCCTCAGCACTGGTGGCACATATGCAAATGACATGCTGAAGGGACTCTAGAAGGGTTCTAGAGATGTAACTTAAGAGTCATCTTAAAAGATCTTTGTCAACGGCACCGAGGAGGAGGATGTCCACATACACACATGTTCATGAACCACCACAGAGTGAGGAACTGCCACTGAGACCCATAAAAGGTGAGCTGTCACAGCTGGGACACTTGTCCTCATGGCTAGAAAGACTGAGCATCCTAGGATGCTCGTGGAGACTCTCCAGTGCCCTAAATACCATTTGGGATACCATTCCAACCCTCTTGGTAGGGCTTTAACTTGGACCAGCTGGCCTAAATCCAGGGCAAACCCAAGGAGCTAAGCTAATTTTCCTTAGTCAAAGCAGTGTCCTGTCAAGTCTAGTTACAGAGACAAAGAGTTCAAATTTTAGTTGGACAGAGAGGAGAATTAATACGAGTTTTTGCTGTGGACAAGTTCTTTTAATATGTTCTGGTTCAGCAGGATTTGGAAGTGACACCATCATCTCTTTCCAGTTTCAAGCTTACATCACAGCCCAGTGTTCATGTCAGATGAAACAAGAGCATGCTCAGAAACAGCCCAAATCTTTCATGCAGAGGAAACTGCTGAAAATAACAGTTAAAACAGCAGACACATCTGGACCTAATCCATAAGCAAACTTTTCCTTGAATTTGAACTTGGATTCAAAAATAGAGGGTGGGGAGGGAAGATATAAACCCTCTTCCTGTGATGTGACAAGTGAGGCTTGTTCTCATTAAGGTGATTCTGTGCTTTTAATTAGATAGTCACTTAATTTGGCTCTAAAGTGTCAACTATAATTAATACGACATTGATTACTGCATGGTAATCTTGGGAGTTGAATTTTTTTTTTTTTTTTTTGGATTGTTCAAAGGCCACACACTGCTCTGATGGTAGTAGGGTGATCCGTTTGGTACCAGTGTGGGTTTTCTCTAGTTTGTGTGCTTGTACCTTGTCCTATTCTCTATCTTTTCTTCCTTCACTGAAGAAGACATTTCCTATCAAAGGCTTTTTAAACTTTTGTGTTGTTACAATATATCTGTTTACCCCAGGAAAACCAGGGATAGGCACAGGCAACTAAGTGTCTAAGATGCAAACATTTGCTTACAGAGGTTGAGGGACGTAATTTCAACATCTGTACACACATGTTGTGGCATCAGCGAAATGCAATATTATCACTGTAGTGAATCACAGCTGTGCCCACCCCTGTATGTTCCTACTGTGCCTCAAAGGTGGTTTTGCCTACATTTTTCTACACTACACTTTTCTCAAACATGAGTCTCTTCTTTCTGCTTCTTCCCAGAGGAATTGAAATACTGGTTTCTTTCCTCGCACTCTCTCAGAAAGACAGACATGCATGAATTTACATCCTTCACCATTTTTTAGAGATGTCTCCAGGTGTGTAATGAGAGCTGGCATTTTGCTTTTCATCTCCATATAACGTTCTCAGCCACCAAAGTGGAATGTTGCAACTGACCTGGAGACCTTAACATACAGGTTTTGCTGTGGGATTTCTGGTGCCATCGTCTTCTCCTTGCACTGCTAGGTGGTGTGAGAAGATGAGGCTGAGTATGGATCTGTCAGTAGACTGTCCCCATAGAGAGGACTCCTGGGTGCATTGGGTTGGGACCTTCACTGAGCTCCAAACCTCCCCAAGGAACCACGGTTTGGTATTTACACATGCTTTCTGCCTGATTTTCTTCCTGTGATATTTGTTAACCAGCTTCTTAAGGACACCCCCGAAGCTGAGTTTCACATTGCTCTTCCAGTGTTTCATAAACATAAACCCATGTTTAATAAGTACTACCTGCTGAATTGTAGGGCCCGTGGGATCACACAGCACGGACCAACGCAGTCGAAGAAACACAGACCTTCCTAAATGGTTTATTAAACACAAACAACTGTGCCTGGCAGGCAGACCCACACACAGCGAGCCAAGGCTTTCCCTCCTGCCCGAGCCCCAGTTTTGCCTTTGCTCACCAGAGACCCCCAGGCTGGTGGCCCCTCCGCACAGCCCGCAGAGACATCTAGTGACTGAACCACAGACTGCTGACAAACAAACGCAGCATTGCCGAGGGTGAGATTGCTCGGGTAAGCCGTGCGCTTCCTATTTTCTGTAGATATTTATTAAATCTAAATATTTTAAAAATAAATGAGAAGAACCGAAGCCTCTCTCCTCCCCATGGAACAACAAGATGCTCTTTCACTGTTTGTCTTGGTTGAGTGCAGGAAGTTCTGTTGTAAGGAAGAGCTGCTCAGCCTGCTGCAGATACAGCTCGTTAGTGTGTTGTATTTGCCCAAAATGTCTAGATAGGATTCAGGGTAATCTGCAGAAGTTCAGCCAGACAGATGTGTTCCTTTGGGCTGGTATGAATCATGGAGCACTGAACTGCTGGAGGAAGGAAAGAGATTAAATAATTTACAGTAAAAGCCCTTCTGGTCTTTGTAGCTATGTCACATGCAGACCTGCCTCATCTCAAAGCACCAGGGAGGACTCACGAGCTCTTCGAAGATTACGGGAGCTCTGTTCATGGCAGGCACTGGGGAGATCGTGGTGCTTCTCAGGGTTCAACAGGACTAAATGTTTCCAGTCGAATCACAAAATTAGGACTGAGGGATGCTGCTATTACTGCAGACACGGGCGCAGAAGCACGTTCCTCTGATTCAGCAGCAAATCGACTTAGTTATGGTAGCTGAGGTAGGCTATCCTCACCCAGCAAAAGTGAATTATTGCCATTTAGCTTAAGCCACAGTGGAAGGAGTTTAGGAAAAGTCGCATTCTTTCACATTAGCCATGGGCTGAGAGCGCACACCCTGACAGTTACTACATCTCAGCTGACGCTCAAGCCTAAACAGGATTTAAGTGGAGCACAAGTTGCCCATAGATCTTCTAGCAACCCAAAGACTCCAGATACCAGCTGTCAGGAGAAATGGCTACTCTCCACGTGCTTATCGACTCCATCTTGTACACACTGTCACAGATGCCTGAGATCACTGATGCTCGTGCAAGCAATGCACATCCATGGCACACACACAGCAGGTCCAGGAATTTGCAGCAGACCTACCTATTCCAGACTGGCTAGTGCATCAGGACCTGAATAAGGCAAATGTTGTTGCTATTCACTTGTTCATCATTTTTGCTTAGAAACAAGAACTTGCTGGATTAGCATCCATGCAGTTCAGTATTCTACCTTTGACTCAGCTCTTGAGTGCTTGAAAGACCTAAAGCCACAGTGGAGACAAAAGGGAGAATAACCTGCAGAGATCTGATTTCTAACATTTACAAAGAGTACAGTAAGTACTGAAACTCTAGCTTTAATATCTCTCCCAAAATGCTTTCTATCATTAATTATAACTGGATAGCCTGGATGTGCATATATATTTAAGACCTGGCTAGTGACCAGAGAAGCAGAGGCAACAGAAGATGAAAAATAAGGAGGGAGAAATATTGAACAGATCTTTTTTCTTTTTTTATCTCAACATTTTTGACAGAAGCATGAGGATGGTTTTCATTTCATCCCAATTAGCTCAGCCTACCCTAGTTATGGAAAACTGGAAGCCACCCAACTTTTACCACAAGAACAATTTGGTAACGTTAAGAAATATTTTTATTAATAGCTTTTGTGTCTCTGTGTGTGTAACGTCTGGGCACATATAAGTGTTAATGATCATTAATGTTTGCTTCTCTGCTGAAATAACTGAAACCATGCTCAATGTGGCCAAACAACCTGACCTCACTTTTCTAACCCCACCCCGGTTTTGATACAAACGAGGTCATTATCACTGCCAGCAACTCAGAAAAACAAATCAAAACAAAAATGTAGGGAATAGATTAAACACCACCTCCCTTTCATAATTTGAGGCCACAAGAGTCTAAAATAAGCTCATAAACAAGCCCCTGAGGACCATTTTGATCTGTTCAAACAACTCAACGATTTTGCAGTGATTTGCAGCTCTGTCTGGGTATCTTGTTTACCAGGAGATGGCTCTTTTCCTATTCATCAGCATGGCTAAGAATGGAGATGAAATAGAAAAAATAACTGTGCTCTCAGCTGTCAAGTACCCTACAGGCAAGTTCCCCTGGGTCCACCACCTGAACAGCACGGCTGAGAGGTATTGCTGAGGTCGCATCACGGAAGGCACTTGGCCAGCGGTGGTGCTTTACAGAAGAAAGGACAGTCCCTGTTGGTGGCTAACTCTCTGGTGCAGGTTTTGAGCAACAACTTCCCAACCAATCCTGTAAATTAACATTATCACTCCTCAGGCATCCATTAGAAATATTTTCTTCTCAAGACTGAATGCAGGGGACAAGAAAAGGAGGCGGGACTATTCACACTTTTTAATGTTACTTGCCTAATTTAAATGTCCAGATTCAGAAACCAGGCCTCTTTATATTTAATGGTAACAGCAGGAGTTAATTCGAGATAAAGTTTAACTTAGGGCTCTGAATTCCCACTTGCAAAAGAGTCCATCTTTTGGCTGACTATGCCTTTTATGCCTTAAGGAGGTAGTCTGCATTCTCCACAGGCTAAAAATATTGTTAGTACCCTCAGTAAAGATGGTCTTCAGACTTCAGTGAGACACAAAGTCTTTGGTGGCATTGCCACCAAGTGTTTTGACCTCATAAAAATTACCAGCTTTAATTATATGACAGTGTGTTATGTGCCTGCCTTATTATTTTAACTTGCATTGGGACACTAGGAGAAGGAATTTAATCACAGGGTTTTAATCATGTATTCAATTAGTTTTCTAGAAGTCCTAGTAATAGTAGAAGTCATAACATTCCCAGCAGGTTTGGTAGTACGGTGTCATAAGCATAATATCAATTCTCTGAGATATTAGGAGAAGTGACCTTCACATGGTAGCTTCTCACAACAGCACTGCTGCACGAGAACGGTGACTCTCTTAGGAGGATCATACACTTTCAGAAAGTGTATTTGGACCTTTAATGTTAATGCAAATGCAGATTTGGCTGCATAGTGGGCCTAGTGATGGCGTTCATTTCTTTACTCCAACTGGCAAAGGATTCAACACATTGCTACAGTTTGAACATGTTGCTCACCCCTGTCAGCCCAGGCTGTCCATCTGCATTCAGGTTGCCATTTCATCAGTCTCTCATGTGTCCTCTCCTATATTTGCCAGCTCCATAGTAATGTCTCAAATGGCACTGGACAAACTACCTCCCTAAAATAGGTTGGATGAAATGTGTTTCTTTCTCTTCGGCGATTTTAAACAAACTTCAGCTGGAGACTCTGGGCTCTTCTGCTTAGCCAGTTGATTGTAGAGAACAAAGTTTCTGTTTAGAAGTAGAGCACCACAGATAGCGTAACGCTTTCAACAGATATTTCAATAAACTCTTTAAATTAGATGCACAGTCTGCGCCTGCACGTGATGCAAATGCTGCCCATCTCTAGTGGTTCAGCAGCTAAGTTCTAAGTTCACCTGCACAGTGATTTCTTCCCTTCAAGACATAGATAAGCCTCGTAACCTGGGGTGTCCACGTCAAGCAGTACTTCCCAGTGGTTGGAAGACGCGTGCAGAAGACATTGTTCTTGCTGACGCCTTTCAGACACACAGCCTGCCGTCCCACCTCTTCCCAGCGAGTATGAAGGATCAGTCCCTGAGTTACTACACAGACCTGGTGCTGGGGCCCCTGAACCCATGCACTGCACTACAGAGCAGGCCAGGGCAGACTGCTTCCTACCACTTACTTGTACAGAACAGGCACAATTTGCCCAGCAGGAATGTTTGTGGAAATCATCCATTTTACACAGAAACTTAGTGGTTTGGGGCTCTCTCCTTGTGTCCACAGCTGAATACATGAGCTATAGGTCTATGAAGTTTTCAGTTTGTTCTAGGATTCTTTAAGATGAAAACAAGATATACACAATAACTGGGACATGAAAGTGACAGCATCATTCCAAAATAAACATCTTAGCGAAACAGTCTGTAGTCAATCATGCCACAAACCACAGCCAAATCAAAGGGGAAGACGAAACAGAGGAAGAGCTTCCTTCCAAATTCCCCTTAGTTTTCTGGTAGTTTCTTTGTCTTATGATCACCCAGCCACGATTTCGTCTTCTACTCACAAGCCCTCAGAAGCACCTTTGAGGCAGTCCTCTTTGCGGGGCAATGACACAGGTTTGATATGTGAGAACATTGTCCTCATCTCTGTGCTCAGCAGCTTCTCCACTTTCTTCTCTATGTTTCAAGCACAGAATTGATTCTGTGAAAATACATCATTATTATTATTATTATTATTATTATTATTATTATTATTATTATCCTTTCTAAGTGCTTGCACAGGATCCCTCCATTCCCCCTGGCTCATTAGCTTGCACACGACTGGGTGGTGGCCTCTGGCTAGGAGACCTCATAACCACCATATACCATGTTTGTAAACAAAGTTCACCGGATGTTCAGCATCCAGCTTGAGTAAAACTCTGCCAAGTCTGTGAGTGCTAAATGTTGAACTAATAGTGAACTTTCATAAAGCAGGTCATATAATAAACTTCCATGAATTACTGTTGTAAGCTGCTATAAATTGCTCCATGGCAGGCTCCAAGCAACGTTTTTACTGTCCTTTCATTAAAACTGCAGTAAATCCTTAGAAAGAAGAACCAAGTAAGACGTGCTCTACCTCCAAACCTTGCAGCTTTGCCACACCGTTTCTAGCCCAACTTCAGTCACACAATACAGAAAGTGGAGTCACTGTTTGCAATATTGATCATGGGAGTTCGTGTTAATCCTGTACATAAATAGGAACAAAACTCTGGCTGTTTCAGAGTCAAGATCTTCCTCTGAAGGAAGTGGAAAAAATAGTCAATTTTTTAAAAAATGCAAAGACCTTGACTTTAGCAGTTGTTCACCTCCAGCAGGAGTCAGGAGTTCACAGCTTCTCTGAAAAGCAAGTCCAACAGCACAAGGGACTTTTATAACATCTAACTATATTATAAATTCAGCTGTGATGTTCCTTGTCCCTTGGCTCTCCCACCCTTTGATCAAGCCCAGACTCAAAGGAAAGAGCAGAGCTGAGAATTAAGTGAATACAGATAGAAGTCACTTTCTTCTCTTTTTCTTTTCTCTCCTCACTTTTCTCTACTTTCCTGTCCTAACTAGCTCTCACTGCCAAGGACCTTTGTGGTTGTGTGCCACAGCTAGGATGGCATCCTCCATCCACCTTACCGAGATGTCTTCTCCTCCAGAACTTTAAACCAGTAACTTCAGCTTCCAGTTTATTCCAATAATAAAATGCTAATTTATTATCAGCATCTTTCACTGGGAAGTGCTTCTGTGTGCTACAGGCTAATGGATGGGGTATCCTGAACTCTTTAAATATGGCCAGGAATGTGATACATAGGCATCAATAGAAGAACCTGCCAACGAGGCCACGATGCCGTAGTTCAGCTGCCTGGGAAGTGGTGTAGCTTCTAATTATACTCCCCACATTACTTCAGTCTTTTGACCCAAACTACTCCATGTTAAACTCTCTTGAAGCAAAGCACATGAGCTAAGCACTTTGAGAAGCTGATGCCCTTTCCTGAACGTGTCATTAAATGTCCAGCCCCACAAGATGCTGAGTTGCCCTGGTTTTCACCAATATCAACGGAATTTGAAGGAATTTGGTGCTTTCGTGCAAGGACTAAGCAACCAGCAAGACCAGGCTTTAGCATCTGGAATAGATGTCCCATCCCAGCTATGTGTTATATCTACAGCTCCCAGTGCTAAAAATTTTCCTGGACAAAAAAGAGAAGATCTCAGCACAGCCAAACCTTTGTTTACCATTTTCCCCTTGCAAATTGCAGCCATACTTCGATTATGTCTACTGCAGCCTCCCTACCTTTTTTTTCCCCTTTGCTTGGTGACATTCAGTATCATCTGTTATAGGGAACATCGTTCACTCTGTTTCTCTTCGTGAAACATCCTTCAGTCCCAAGTATGAGGCTAACAAATTTTGCAAAAGCACAATTGCAATCTGTCGTGGAGGAAAGAAGACAGCTAGGAGCCAGGTAGTAGAGAGGACAGAATGTGTTCAGTCAGCAGGTCCCACGGCAGCTGAGAGGAGAATCCCTTTGAGGAACTCCATCCTGTTCCGTATCTTTCCCAGGCAGTTAATTTTTTAGGAGTTGAAGAGGGCTGCCAGGTAAAAGGTCATGAACACCGAAGTCCTTTGCTTATCCTCTGCAACAGAGCAAAATTTCCCCCCAACACCGTGCCCATGGGCCCCAGAGGAATCATCTCCACAGCAGAAGAGTTGTGTGACTCCTCTCCCCACAGCCTCGGGGCACGCTGCCAGCTCTCCCCTGTGTGGAAGGCACCAGTCCACGAGGGATTGGACAAGCATTAGCAAACTCCTTCTATGCTGACCACTCAACAGAAATCACAAGCAAGAACTAACTCTTCATTTATCCTCATTACATGCAGGACACATGGCTTTTTCCAGGCTGTCAGACAAATGAATTCTTAGAATGAGTTTCATACACAAAGTATTTAGACAGTAGAGTATGTATGGACATATAAATCTTTTCTTATGCATTTCTGGGGGGGGTTGGCAGGAAAACTGCAGTGTTCTTCAGTTGATCTGGAGAAATATAAGGGTAGCTCACGCAGTCATTACAGAGGAATCTGCAAGTATTAAAATGTTAGTTAGGAACGCGTTGTAGAAAAATACTGTGAAAGAGGTAAGTTTCTTATTTCAGTATCTCTGCAGTAAAGGGATGGCAATGGGTAGGAACATGACCTCTCCATGAGAAGGACTGGATTCAGGACTTAGGTCAGGTCTGGGAAAGCAGCAAACACAGGTGTAGGAATGCACTCAACAAAGACTGCAGCACTGAGCACCAGCCACGCCAGGTGGCTACGTGTTGCTTCGGAGATCTCACCACCACAGCAGGAACAAAGAGCTGGGTTGCAAGTGTGGTGAGCAATGACATCTTTGCTAACAGGGTTGAAGATAACATATCGCATATATCTTTTTCTAGGTCTTACTCATGTACACAGGCTCGTTCCAAAACTCACTGAAATCACTGGGACTTTCTCCACTGGGACACCAACAAGCTCCAGATCCAGCCCATAAAGAGCTGTAGCAAGACTGCAACCATATGGAATTATTTCTGAGACACAGTAGTAAGAGATATAATGAAAATATGTTGGCTTCTTTTAGTTGGTAAACATACAGTCTTGGCAGGCTTGGCAAGAGACCAGATGCTAAGTGGCCTGGAAACTACCCTCTCTCGTCCTTAGAGGTGGCTACTTCAGATCGGGGTGAAGACCATGAAGAGGGCAGTGTGGACATGTCAGCATTGCTACTGGCTGTTTTCTACCTGTCCTGTGGACATACAGAGCTTTCCAAGTCTGGCAGTCTGAAAGCTAAAAATTCCTTTTATCCAAACAAACCCATGGGAAAGGACATACTGAGCTAGATAAATTATAGTTATGAAATACAAGTATTTAATTAAATCTTGTCTGGCTGTATTTTGTACCCTCCCCAAAAAAAAGTCCAACTTCAAAACTAATCTGGAACTCACTGCCTATGTTATAATTTACTAGAAACTCTGTTGTCATCACTTCAGTTCATAGAAAGGAAAAATAAGAACAGCAACAGCTTTCATCAGTTCCTATTTAAAAAACAAACTGCTGCATTTTAAAGAAAAAAAAAAATAAAATACAGAGACGGAGCCAAGTCCAAGTTTGCAGTAACTACAGGGAGGTGAGCCAGGCCAGCCAGGGTGGAGAAAGGTGGGTCGGGTTAGCAGAAGGCAGACAGGTTTCCCAGTGTCCTCCCACCGCCTGGCCTGGCAGCCCTGGGGATAGCGCCCCCCCCCCCAGCCTGCCTTTGGCTGTATCAACTCCTCCGGCTCCAGCTGAGACAGGACATCTCTCTGCCAGCAGCTACCTGTCTGCGTGGTGGTGCTCAGAACGGAGACTGCAGGGAAGAAGAAGGGGAGGAACACACCGTGGCAAAGGCTCTACCAGCTGTGGTTTCGGTGGAGGGGACTGCCACCGCTGCCTTTGCCGCAAATGCCCTTTGGGGATCCTGAGCGCTCCACAGCCATCTCCGGACTGGAAGGTGAATAACTCCTCTGATCGCCATCTGTCCTGCCTGGGAAGCTTATTTACGTTTCAGATCTTCCTCTTAGCAGCCATTTGTTCAGGACCTACCAGAAGAGCATCCAAGGCTTGTGAATAGAAGTATAATATATTTAAACAAGAAGAAAAACGTCAAGGGCAAAACAGCGTTGCAGCTGCTTTGCAAAGCGGTTTATAAAATCTGCACTGCCCAGTGGATTTTCCCAAGCATTGGACTGACAGCTCAGGTGAAAAAGAGACGGGGAGGCAGGGCTGGTGGCCGTAATTGTTGTGAAAAGGCAGCTCTATCCCCACTAACTTTCAGAGAACGGCTCTCTGGAGGTTACCGTTTTCTGTGTCTGGTTTCAGCCAGCTGGTGAAATGTTAAAGGAAAATGTCAGCACACACCATTCCCCCACCAACGCATCGCTCAGCTTGGGGTGTGTCAGAAAACCCCACTCACATCTTCCTGTTGAAATGCTGCTTCATTTTGAGTCTTTTATGGGTGGACAAAGTTTATTCAGACTTCGTTTGCTTTCATAAGCTTCGTCATGCAACAATGCATAGTCCCTGTTTGTTTCATGTGTGTGTGGTCAATAGATTGGTCAATAGATTGTTTATTCAAACCGAATGGTTCATGTGCAATAGGATTTTCTTAGGTCTTTGTTTGTCCCTTGCATGCAAAAATAGCAGTACACATCGTGTTGGTTTCGTTGTTTCTTTTTTTCTCTGTAAATAGCAATGACATCAAGAAGAGCAAAAAAAAGGTCATGTTTATAGATTTCATCTGCATAGGGATCATGTACTCCCTGTTACTAGATACCTAATACTGGATATTTACACTAGCCACCTTTCCAAAAAGCTAGCATATAACAAGTTGCAATTTGTAAAATAAATACAGAACATTATGGCAATCCAGCTCCTTCCTGTGAAAGACTGCATGAGAGAGGAAATATGAGTTTAACTGTATTCTGAGATTTCAAGATGCTTTTACAATATGGAAGATGTCTCCCACACTCTGATTTTTTACGAAAAGTGTAATTTGGGGGGCCATATGCAAAAACTTTCAGCAAGGATTACTTTCTATTAAAAAGCACTTTGTCTAATTGAAAAATAATTGTCCACTCCATTTGAAAGCTCAAAACAAGATCAAGGCTTCTTGTTTAAGGCACCATACAGACATGAGAGCAGAAAGCTCATTGTCCAAGACAGTGGTAATCTAAGGGAAGTAAATAGATAAGAAAGAAACACCAAGATCATTCTCTGATAAAGAATGAAGATACAACAGGATTAATTGACTTAGATAGGGTCACTCTAGAGAGAGAAGCACTAAACCTCAGTCTCCTGACTCCAAGGCCAATACCTTAACCACAAGACAGTCCTTCCACACTAAAAGAAGGATTTTTTTTTTTTACTGTTGGAAGCTGTTCTTTTTATCCTATTGGCATTTAAGAACTGAATGTTTTGTTAGCCATTAATTTTGGATGAGCTTGCCATCTGAAATCTTATAGGACTTACGGTAGTTTTTGGAGATTTCCCTTGCTGGAGCATTCATACAAGTAGATATATCTTATTCTTTCCTTGGCTTCTTTCTGTGTTTGTTTTGGCTACCAATACATTCTACTTACAAGAAGAACAAGGGAAACCTTTCCAAAAAATTAGCACGCTTGCTGATGAGAGAGTTGAAAACATATCATGCCCTTGCAAAGAGTAAGTGACAGAGAGAATTTCTCTTTTTAATTATTTTTCCTAAGCCCAGAGGAAGCAAAATATTTGAAAGAAAGAAAAAAAATCTGTTTACCATACCCAAAATATGGCAAATTTGAAACAGGAGAGGGCTGCACACACTTGTGTAAAGTGCCAGCCTCATGGGCAGTACCAAAACTCATTCAACACTTGAAAAAAAGATTTTCTTTAGTTGGAGGCCAAGCACAACAGCAATGAGTTTCCCCACACACACACTCACTTTGCTTTCATCTGACAAACATAGGTCAGTGAATTTGCATTCTATTTTTTTTAGGAGTCAGTACTATTTTTTTACTTTGCTTATGGCAAAACACATGCAAATATCCAATGGAGGAAGGTCTACACAACTCCAAAGTCCTACTTAAAGCAAAATTAATTTGTAGCCTGTATAGACTTCATGTCGGAGATTTGGTTTATTCATTTTCTTCCTTTTATGTCTATGGAGAACATTTTGACATGTTGCAAGTTGGACTGGGACCTTATTTAGGAGATCTATTTAATCTATTTTCTGTTGCATATTTGTCAATCCAGATGTCCCACCAGAGATCCTGGGGTGCCTGACACCATCACTTGTCTCCAAGTCACCAACAAGCATTGGCTGCAGTAGCTGACTCACGAACAGGTTGCCTTTGTAACTCAGAAGGCTGAAGGCAAGGGCTGAATGGGATCTGCCCCACAAAATTGTCTGCTGCCTCTTCAACTCTTTTATTAAATACACTGGTCCAAAGCTGCATTTTGTTGGGAACAGTCTGGATCAATTCTGGGGACTTTGAGATGACTCAGCCTCTTGAGATGAGGTTGCAATGAAAGAGTCTGAGACATGAATACACACAGAGTGATTCCCACCAGATGTCCCCTCTACCCACACAGCTACTGACGTCCCTTACACCTTATGTGATGTACCTTATACCTTATATAAGTGCCTTATACCTGCCTGCAAGAGCTGGGCCATAGAAAACCTTCCTCCTTTCTTCATCCTGACAGTGTAGCTCTTACAGCAGGACAAAACAGTCACTGCTGAGTTCTACACAGCATGTGGGGAATGCTCTTGGCTCATCTCCCTTCTGTATTCAAATGCTTTCAGCGGTGTCAAAGCTGGATAACAGCAGACAAAGGTTGAGGCTTCTTAGGCATCTCTTCTGAAATGCCTTAACACCCACCCACCTCCCTGCGTGGCTTGTGACCTCGAGGTGCACTGACTCTAAGGACAGCAAATCTGGTCTTGAAGTGAACTTCCAGGCAGCCCTCAAATGACACTGAAGACAAAAACATCGAGTGCTTGTGGTCTAGTGTTTACCAAGGGTTTGCCCTTGAGTCCTTGACTTATTCCCACAGTAGCTTGGTTTTCCATGCGGTCACCCATCCAAATATGATACAGCTCCAACGCTGCTTTGTTCCTTGGGACAAACAGGATGAGATGGGTTCATCCTAGGATGGAAAAGTGACAAAATGGAGCCGTTTTCAACCAGTGGAAACCCTCTTTACAGGCAAAGTGGACCTAGAATACCCCTTCCTTTTCTCAGGGTTGGGTTTAGTACTGTAATGGACTGACAAGCCCAACACCAGGTAGTCAGGTTAGATGGGATCAAACTCTCCAAGAGGCACTAGCCATCCCTTCTTATTTTTATTTTCGGTCTATGAGAGGCCAGTCATAACTTTTTGCATACCTTAACTAAGAAAGTTATCAGTGTATTATTCCCACCAGAAACAGGCTCCTTTACCAGTACTTTTAATTAATTTCAGGATCTTTAAATCAAGTCCATATGAATGGTATGTGGAGTCTGATCCTCAAATGCCCATGTGTATTAATTAAGTTCTTATTTTAATAAAAAGAATCCTCATTTAAGCTATGGGAAATTGCAGTGTGTGCATGAACGTGATCCTTGTATCCGCACTGCTTTTTCAAGTATGTTTACCTTGCACGCACACTCATCCAAAATTAAGTTAATGGCCCCAGTCCGCCCCTCAGGACCTTGCAGATGGTAGGGACTAGTCATAAACAATTTCTTTGAGAAAGTATAAAGAGCATAAAGAACATATCTCTTGAAAAGAAGGACGGATAAAAATATAATTAAGGTAAATTGTTTTATTCTGTGCTGCAGAAGGAGAGTAAGAGAACAAAAATGGAAATAGCTCTGGTACAGGTTCTTTGAAGGTTACTGTCTGCAGCCAGTGGATATTCTGCCATTTGCTTCCAGGGTACCTTGGCTCCAAGCTGGATTATTCCACAGAAAGAAAGATGCAAAAAAGGAAGATAAATATTGCAATCTACGGGAAATTCCTACAGCAGAGTGCATGGATGCTGAAATATTAGTGGGATGACAACGGCACTTATCAGCACATTGTTTGGCTTTAGATTCCCCTGGCTTTTCAAAAAGGGGAGGGGGGGGATTTTTCACCTCATCGTGACAAGTATGAAGTTAAAATAAACAGTTTTATAAAAAATGAACACACAGAGAACATTTCTTTTACATTCCTGAGTGCCTTTTTTTTTTTTTTTTTGGCCACAATTTTGAGTCTTAAGATCCCTGAAGCATTATGTAAATCTGTTGCTAAACAGATCAAGAGAACTGTCTGCTTTGATGTACACAACCCTGTCTAGAGAAACAAATAGAAGAGAACTGGGTTTGACTTCTTGATTATGGCACCCTCATACAGATCAGCTTGTTTAGTCTTTGTTTCATTTTGGTACTTCACATGCAACAAAAAGGCAGGTCCAGCTTTGAGGGAGGTCAATAGTTTGCAAAATTGCAAACTTCAGGGGGTTTTTAAGTATGTTTTATTCTTCAATTTATGAATCAAAGTCCTGGTATTCACAATGTGGTGGTTAACCTCTATCACCCAGCTTTATGATTGTGAATTTTGTGCTGGACCATGAATCCATCATGTTTTATTGAGAAGGAGACAGTCTTGCATTTTAAAATGTGCAACAACGATCTTTGACTTTGTCCTTTTGATTTGGGTCAGCTAGCAAAACTGGAGGAATGTTTATGATTAAGGGAACTTATAAATCAGAGAGAAAAGAGACAAATTCATTAATTGGTTATGGCAACTCTAAAGTTCTGAAGTTCTTTTTTTTTTTTAAGTATTCAGATAAATTCTATAAGGGTGTCTAAATAAAAAGTTGTCCAGAACAGATTCACAGTGCAGGTTCTTTGAGATAAACTCCATATCTGATTAGGCACATTAACTTTGACTGACATTTATCTTTCTGAGAAAGACAAGGCTTGGCTTGTTTATTTCTACACTTATCTTAAGCATCTCTCTTGTATTTGAGCTCTTCTATAGAAAGTAAACAGAAATAATAAACTACACAGTGATCATATAAATCCTCCCTCCCTGTGGAAAAGTCCTCAACAACTCCTGTGCTATGCTGCCTTTAAATTTTCCAACAAGTTTTGTTTGGCTAAAAGAACTCTCTCAGAAAGTCATCCAGTCTTAATTGAAGACATTGAGAAATGAAGGAATCTATCAATCTTTCCATGGTTCATTGCAACGGTTAATCAACCCCACAGTTAAAATGTGCCTTATTTCCAGTTTGGAATTGCCTTGTTCTAGCTTCCTGCCCTGGATAGGCAGCACATTCTTCCTAAGTAAAACAATGAATTACACACTACACTGAAGTCCTCTTTCAACTTTTCTGATAAACTGAAATAAGGAATTGGAGTTCAACTGAGGGGCTCACTGCACAGCATTTCCTGCAGTCATCAAATTATTTAGGTTTGGTTTGGGGTTTGTTGTTTTGGGTTTTTTTTCCTGCACCTGCTCCAATGTTTCAGGAAGGTTTTGAATGAGCAAACACCAGATGAGTTTCTCTCCTTTGCTGGGATGGAAGTGGAGCACTCCCCGGTGCCATGTGGAAGTTGGGTTATTTTCCAGCATCACTGCCTCCTTCCCCTTCCCATGCCATGTCTGAAGGTGGGGCCCATCCTCTGCAAATATTGATATTGGGTTTCTGCTCTCTATGGCATGGATTTTCCTTAATCTGTGTTGTGAATGATCCCAACTCTCCACCTTTCCTTGGCATTTGTGAGAAGTAGTCTCAACAAATGGCAGATAAATGACCTTAACGTAACCTGTTTCCCTCTTTTTTTAAGCACCATGATAGCTGTTTCTCTGGCATAACACTTTGAAAACCTTAGCGATGGGGAGAGTCTCTGCTATTGTACTGTGGTGTTTTCTGCAAACAGCATTTGCTATTTTTGCAGCACTCAGGAGCCTCAGCCAAGTACCAGATCTCCACCTTCTCTCTTCGCATTGGTGCAGTATTTTGAGATGGAAATTGGGGCTGAGAAGGTTGAGTCTGTAGTGTAAGCTCTTCCCTGGCTCAAGATTACTCCATACCTGGAAAAAGAAAAGCATAACTTTGTTGGCTGTTTCCAAAGATGCTCCTTAGCAGCAGACACTTCATATGCAGCCACTGAGACTGCCAAGGTGGGGTGAATCCCCCATCTCACTGACTTTAGGTGCCTTTGTGGTAGATGTCAACATCTGAGCTACCCCCTTTACAAGAGATCTGTATAGTCAGTGGACAGAGGCATTTTTAGGGTGTAGTTCATCTGGCCTCTATTGAACATTTCCTTCAGGATAATATGAATCACACCTTGTAAGCAATTCTTTATCTCCATTGACTATGAAGAATATTTCTGGACATTAACTCAGACATAAACCCCTTTACAGTCAGGCAAGATTAACTCCACAAACTTCAATGGCCACAGATGAGCAAACAATTTGGAATAATTTTCTATTTGCATTCAGCAATAAATTATTTACTGACCAAATTACTTTGTTTAAACACATTAGTAGGCATAGGTGTCAGTCTGATTTGTCAGTGGTAACAGTGGTGGGAGAAAAGGGAATTAAACTTTCATACCTGTGCTATATCTAAACACAGGAGTTCCCGTTTGTATCTTGGGTATGTCTTAGCAGAGTATCATATTTTAGGGCTTACATGGACTCGGGTATTGGACATATGTTACAGCTTTGTAAAGGGTAATTTGATACGGTGTCAGCCCTGTGTTATCATTTGTCTCACTGGCATGTTAAGCCTCATTTGTGTAGAGCTATTGAGGAGAGAGGCAAAATCAATATATCTGTACAGTGATGAAGACACCAAGGCAGAAGCCGTGAGCCACCAACATCTGCTTTACAGGGAACTAATACAGCAAAATGTGTGTGTGAGCTCGGGTATTTGAAATACTCAAAGAAAAGAGGACATTATGCCTAATAAAACCACAATCACGAGAAAACAAACAAATAAACAAACAAACAAAAATTGTCATGGCTTTTATGTTACTCAGCTGAGCACAGAAATTGGGAGAACTGCATCCAGCCCTTGCTGTCTGGAGTGAAAGCTGCTGGCTCTGGGTTCACTGTAAAGTCACTCCTGCTGCCTGGGTACAGCAAGGCTGAGAACGTGGGGTGGTCAGTGGCCCAGGGGAGACAGAAATGGATTTTCCATCCAACTGCTCCCTGGCAAGGGCATTTGACACAGTCTGGGTTGGGAATTAGGCTGTGCCCACTTCAGGAATGAAAGTCTGGATGATAAATAACCTCCTGTCTCTTCTGGAAAACCACAGGAAAGGGTCCTCTCCCTGGCCAAGAAAGGCAATTGGTAGGATGGGGCACAGCACAGAAGATAGGGATCACTAGGAATCCCTCAGCATGCAAGGTTCGGCACAGTCACTACAAAAGACTGTATCACAAATCAAGGGGGCTGAC
Organism: Aviceda cuculoides; assembly: GCA_035590195.1. Taxonomy (NCBI): domain Eukaryota; kingdom Metazoa; phylum Chordata; class Aves; order Accipitriformes; family Accipitridae; genus Aviceda; species Aviceda cuculoides. Next base: position 39,968,591 of record JAVJGG010000054.1, read on the forward strand.
AGGAGAGCGGCCTAGGTGGGTAAGTCTTCCTTTGGGAACAGATGAAACCGGTAACAACTGCTTTGTGTAGAAAGACACAGCCCAGCAACATAATTCCCCAAGATGGTGTCTACCTAGGAAGCAGCCTGCACTGTACCTCAGCTTGGTACAGTGCCACCAATTCCCCCGTTTGGCATTCACTCACTCTAATATTAGGCACGTACTACCTAGAAGTCCCCACGTATGTCTAAGTTCCCATGATATCTGATGGAAAGCTTAAGTGTGATTAATCTGCCTAAACAGTCTGGAGCTGCACAAGATGCCCTAGGGCATTCAATACATCTGAATAGGCCTGGCAGATATGGCACAAATGTATGTCCTACTAATTGTGCCTCTGCCCCATACATGCAAATACATGTACCCATAAAATCCCTGACCAAACCCAACTCACCCTTCCAACACTTGGATGGTGGGAGGTCACTCAGAACGTGGAAACCAACGTTCAGTTCTTGTCCGTGCCTCGGAGAGATTAAATCCAAATTCCCTTCTCCTCTGAGCAGTGCCCTAATTGCTAGCTACAAGCCAACTTGAGTGGGAAGCAGTGTCCTTTTATCCAGTAGGAGATCAGCCATTATGTACAAAAATGAAAGATTTCTGTGAACATGTGGGAATGAGTAAACATGACATTATAACCTAAGGGCTCTCTGTGGGAGAGCAAGACAGTGATGCTGACATTGCTCAAAAGACTGTTTCTGTGTTTTGCTGAAAGTAATGTAAAATACTTGAACACAGCATCAAGCAAGTCTTGGAGCACTTACCCACCAGTGACAGTCAAGCTCACCCATGTTCTCTCCGGTCTCATAAATCTTTTTCTTCTTCCAGTAATTCACCAAGTGAGAAACCTTCAGCTCTTCTCTCTCCAGAAAAAAACTACAGCCCTTGGGCTGTGGAGTGGACTTGAACACCATGACAAGGGCTCTAAGGCTTGTTCACTGACAAAGTGCAGGTCGCCCTGATACAGTGGTGTTCTGAAAGAAAAGACAAGTCCCTCCTTAGTTCTTGAAAGAAAGGACATAGAAGTCCCTTTGGGGGAGAATTCAAGGCTATGAATCCCAGCTGACACAGATAGAAACTTCCTGGAATCCTGGACTCAGGTGCATAAACCCTATAAAAGAGTGATATTTAAGGTACATTCCTGCCAGTATTATTTCATGTAGGTAACTGAGGATCTCTGTCTGGGGAGCATGGCTTATAGGCAAGGGCTGTGATTTCTTCCCTCTGCAGAAACATATAAGGCTTAGTATGGTGCCTATGTCCCTCTGCAGCCGGATTTGTACTTAGGAAGCAAAAGCAATCGCCCAACCCATACGTCTACGTGTATTAAACAAGCTGGTAATAGGGGCCATAACTATACCACAAATTAACTTTGCCTTCCTTCCTTGCAGTGAACCTTTTGGTAAAGGCAGCTCTGTGACACCGTACAAAATATTTTTTATCAGAAAAGAATCCACTTGTCATGCTTTGACATTGAAAACTCACTCAACCCTTCCTTCCTCTAACCCATCCCTGAAAATAAGCTTATTAGTAACAAAGAAGTGGAAATTAAATCTAGAAGGTTATTTCTTGTTGTATCCTGCATGGGAAAAAAATAGCTTTAAACAACACACATTATTTCTCCTGGTTCTTATCAGAGAAAGCAGAGAATGGATGGGAAAAGCTGTAACACTGGCCTTGCTGAACATGCATTGCTAAGCGATTTCACTTGGTGGTATTCTGACCATTATACCCTTGGCAATCACACCCTCTCTGTCAAGGGTGTCAATGCCGTAGTCTGGGAAACTGGAAGATTTCAGGGCCTGATAAAATGGCCCTGAGAGGCATCACTGTCATTCTTAGACAGGACTAAGTTTAATGTCTGTGTCCCCCCTCAGTATCTTGGCAATTTTAGATCTGCCAGTTAATATGGCAAATTGTCCAAGGGAGCCAATGGAAAAATCTGTTCTCAGCAAAAATGTGCAAAAAAACCCCCAAAACCCAGCTGTCTTCAGTTTTGAAGAGATTGCCTAATATTAGGGTAAATGTAGCAAAGTACACTCCAGAGCTGTTTGAGAGGTTACTGCAGTGTCTAGCTTCTGATCCTGCCCTTCATCATGGTCTGGTGTCGGAGTAACTGAGTAGTATTTGGGAAGTGATATGAACAAATACGGCCCATTCCTGTTCCCTTCTCTCCTTTTTGTTTCCACCCCAGTCACTCAACAAGCAGCTCTTCATCCAGAGAACTCAAAGTTCATTGTGACAAAGGCCATTTTTACCACACCCTTAGTACTCTTTTTCTTTGGGAAGGACGTTGCCTGGTCATCTTTCCTGTCTTAGTGCTAGACATGAAGACGCTTCCTTGTGGGCCACGTGTAGGTGAGTGTATTTTAGAGCTGCTAGACAGTGCTCAGACTCATACTAGAAAGCAAGTTTATCCAACCTGGGACTGGGGAGACACGAGGTTCATGTAATGCCACTTTTGGCCCACCTCTCCCCTACATTCATATTATTTTGGGAGCAGCTGGGACCATGCCCATGCTGAAGACACACTTTATACACTAGCAGGACAATCTGGGAGTTAAAAGTTTCAGAAATTTTCTCCCACAAATAACTGTGTGCCTTAAAATGAACATGTCAATTCATGTGTGGGTGTTTGCAAGAAGCAAAAGTTTCAGTCTTGTTTCCAAAGACCAACAGAGATTTCCACAGCTAAAGATTTTTATTATGTAAGAAAGGTCTCTGATCTCCTCTGGCGAGTTTTTCTTCAGCACTTCTTCATCTGCTCCTTCATCATTCTGCCGACTGGGAATAGAAACTCAGAGAACCACATTGTGTTGTTTGTCCCTCTACTAATCATTGCATCAAAAATAATTTTGTTCAAAAAAATAGCCCAACTTCAACATGTGTGACTGAATAGAGCTGCACAATCTGTACTGCCTTAAAAAAAAAAACTTCAATTTTTACTATTTATTTTGCCATAAACTTTTAGACGCATGACCTATCTCAAACCAAATCAGTCTAACAAAGGCTGTATCAGCCCTGATGCTTTACTGACAAAACCCTGTACAATAACAAGCCAAAGTCTTGGTCCACAGGTAGAGCACATGCAAGTTTAAGGATATTTAAAACCCCTGGAAAAACAAGACTGCAGTTAAGATTGGCTGAAATAGTGCCTAAATACAAAATGCTGTGTACTGAATCTTCTTTTCTAATCGTGTGTCCTGAAATGTCAGATAAAGCCAGAGTCAGGTAAGCCAATATTTTGTCACTTTTGCACAATGCTTTTTGTAAGGATGCCTTGTAAGGCCTTTCCACCCTCTAATGATGGAATAAGTCCATGGCAGCTCACTACAGCAAACGTGGTAACAAAGTCACTCTTCCCTGCCTCCTCCTCAGCTGTGCATTAGCTCCCTATATAAATAAACTCTGGCAGCAGCAGTAGCACAATGAGTTCGATAGGCAGCAAACACAGTAGGAAAAATGGCAATTATTTTGTATTTTCTTAAGTAAATGCAATAAGAATACTAACCTCCATGATGACATTTCCTTTAGGGCTAAATACCAGCTGTGTCTTGGCTCTTAGTTTCTTTGCTCTTTCACCTAAGTCATACCACCAAGAAATGCTGTCTTTATCAGTCGTTAATCCATAGGCCTACCACTCATTGCTCGGCCTTTCTCAAAACCAGGCAATTTCTCTGCAGTGGAAAACTAGAAATACCAGCTGTGAAATAGTTTTGGCACCTTTAAACTCAATTTGTTTGGAACAGGGTTGTCATTTCACTCTTCTGGACAGAAAGGACGAGTTTGCTGCTGCAGAGGAAGACTCTGGGACAGCTTTCAGCATGCGGGTAGCTTTTCACTACACACAAGAACAATAGCATTTTGCACAGATATAATGAGTAGAATAGTCAAAAATAGTACCCACAAAACCAGTCAATTCTTAAACATTTTTTAAATTTGAAACAAATGTATAAATTATTTGGGAGGAACCAAAAGAAATTAAATGGACAAAAATTTCTTCTTCTCACTTGAAATAATGAATAAGAAGTAGTGATGTGTCATCCAAGAAAGTTTCTTTTTCAGCAAGAAGAAAAGCCAGGAAGCAGCGTTTTAGCCTGTTTTCTCTCATACACCTTCAAAGTCTGCAGGGTGTAATCCTGAAAACCAGTTAATAGACCAGGGCGAAATGACAGCCTTTGGGGAACCAACAACACCCACATCCAGTTAATGTTATTGTATGATCTATTTCATGGTTTGGAATTAATTGCAATTGGGGCATGGAAAAAAAAAACAAAAACCAAAGCCTAAAGTGGTTTTTCAAATTCATAAGGAAGTATTTTTCTTTGAATAATAATGTTATTATAAAGTTATGATCTTTCTCTTTTTTAAATAAACCCTTTATTTTCTTTCAAATTTCTGCTACTTGTGGCCAGGGGCTGTCTGGTGCTCTCATCTTGTGGGAAATTGCTGGCTGGAAGCAGTATTGTTTCTGTAATTACCACTTTCGCTCTAATAGTTCTGGGCACTCCAGAAATACTTTCAAGCATTTGGTCACAGGCATTAAAAGTTGGAGGGACAGCTAATAGCTAATGGTTGTTCCTAAATGCTAGAAAAGGGTAAGCTCATCTGAAAACTTCTTTTTAAACATCTCAGTATATCTCACATTTCCAAAACCAAGTGAGTTTGCTCTCTTGCCTGCGCATAACACAGAGTGGTACTGAGCTTTACTGCTTTGTAAATACTGATGGTGAACCTCAGAAAAACTCGGGTGAAGATTGTTACTCTCTACTTTCCACCATAAAACGCTGCCCTTGGAGATTCCTCAAGCGTTTCATACACGAATGAAGCTTTCCAGCATGCCCCCGTGTCAACAGGCCCCCCCTCCTCGCAGAGGACTCCATCCCAACACCAGAGGTTCCCTTGCAGTCCCAGGGAGGGACGGGTACCTCCAGTGAGAGACTCAGGAACCCTAAGATGAGGAGCCAAGGCAGGTGGCTGTTTCCCCTTATCGAGGTCCTTTGGCAGCGCAGGCACCTGTGTCCCAAAGTGCTGGGTGAACCCATCCCACCTGCAGGTCCAAACTGAGGACTGGCTGCTTCACTCATCTGAGGCAAAACAAGGAGTTTAGGAGGACAAATGCTTAGATCCGTGTGGGTAATGGAGTCTCAGGAAGACAAACAAAAGCCCAAACTTTGCATGCACAAAGAGCAGTTCCCAAAGAGAGAATATTTTAAATCACCCACCATGTGATTGGGGTGTTATTTATGGCAAGGATTGCACCCAGAAATTTTCAGTCTTAGAAACTTCTTCTTTTGCCACACCATTACAAAATGTGACCAAAACTCAAGATTAAGAATCTTGCTGTTGGCGTCAATAGAACCAACATTTAATTCCATTTTTCTTTTCACACTAAGCTGCACCCCAATCTCATTTTTGGCAAAAAATACATTTCAAAGAAATCATTCTGTATCCCCTTGCATCGCACGCGCTCACCCCACCTCTGTCCCACATCCCCTGACATATGCCCGAGGGTAAGCGGCAGGTCATGCTACGGCAGCGCTGGAGCTATCCACGTGCAGCTTGGCCAGCAGTAGACATCAGCCGCTTCCTTATCTGGATGCTGTCAAACAGAGCTGCGAAGACTGAATCTTCTGTGCTTTCCCACAGCAGGAGACACAAATTTGGGTTTCTCTTTCCTTCCCACATGCTGGTTTTCATGAAGTCTGTAGAAACGTAATTATATTTGAGACTCCCATCCCTCCGTCAAATTTGGTGGAAATAAGCTTAACGGTTACTGGAAAGGCTAAACCGACAAGCAGTTATCAGCAGAGACAATTCACACTTCCCTACAAAACCACACTACAAGGACGTATTTGTCATTTACTGAACACGAGGAAAGAGCTGAGCCCTGCAAAACAGAGAGAAGAAACCACAGCAACCACCAAAGAGCTTCACACTTTTTGCTGGACTGCTCAGAGCAGCCACTTCCCAGTGATGATTCAGGGGTTAGGGTCCCAACCTAACAGAGCACAGCAGCAGAGACAGGGGGATCGTGTGGTAACAACAAAAAAATTTAAAGATTCAAAATCCTTCAGCTCAGTCATTAGTACAGTACAAAATTTTCCAACAGGAAAAGCTGACCTTTTTCTCATGAATGAAAGCAAATGGGGAAGTTAAGTACTTAGTATTAAGAATAACATAAATTCCTTGCTGAGGTGGTGATGCTGTAACCTCAAATTGTGGACACTGATGGGAGGAGCAGAGAGACACTTCTGTTTTGTCCTAAGCAAATTTGCCCATCAGTGGTAATGGATGCAGAAGGGCTGACAGGTATCCTGGACATTTGGTCCTATTTTCTCAGGCATGATGCTTGAGATTAACCCTGTTTTAAAGAGGACATTTTTCTTCTTTAGGTAAAGCAAATTGCTCTTTGCCTAGGTATTCCCTTAAGTAGTAGTCAGTGTAGGGCTATTTTCCATCTCTGGTTAATAGGGTTAGACTGGAATAGGCAGCAGATAAGAGTCCTCTTCCAGCCATCTCCTAGTGGTACACAGTACATAAAATGTGTGTTCACAAGGAAAAATACATTTCTTAATTCCAGGCTTACTGGGGTCAAAAAGAAGACATAAATATTTTGACAGTTTTAACTTGTAATTGTGCATCCTTTTTGTCCTTGTCTCAAGCAAAGGCCACCCTCTCATGAAGTTTGCAAACTCTTTTTTTCCCTGGTGTTAGGAAACACTGAGACATTCCCATACACAGCATTTTGGGTACCTTAATTGTTCAAGCTGTTGATCAGTGCTGTTCCTCTGCTGCTGTTTCTCCTTTAAGAGCCCTTGTCCTTGGAAGTCAAGTTCATGAAGCTTAATTCAAGTTCTTCAGAGTCTAAAGTGGTGATACACCAATTAACCAAGCAGCACTAATTGTGAGAAGGTGCCAAGGCACTCAAGGGAAAACTGGGGAAGTACATGCCGTGAATCAAGACTGTGCTTTCATTGTTTGAGTTGCTGTTAGCTAGAATCAGAAAAAAAAAATCAGTGAAGGGCATCCCAGAGGTTAATGAAAAAGGCTAATAGCATGTTTGTCCTCTTACTTGGAAAGCTTAATTGCTATTTTAAAAAATAATAACAATAATAATACACATTTAACATTCTGCATGAAATTGCACAGATTCCATAGGGGCCTGGTTTGCTTCTTCTATAACCTGTTTATCATTACACCCTTAAACAAGATGCAATTAGGGCTAGATCTCACTGGGACTGGATCACAAATGATTTTCTAACAAACAGGAATATCCTTTACAGAAAAAAACCCCAACATTTTCCACAGGGAGACATCTATAAATACCATTTGAAATTCCATTGTCCATCAGTGAAATTGAGGCAAGCACTTTTAATACATCTTCTTAAAAAACCTTTCTTCAGTTCAAATCTTGTTTATGAGGAAAAAGTAAATGTAACTCAAGACCTTGACCTTCCAGAGAAGAATCCACTTTGATTCTCCCCAAATAAACATTTTCAGAGATTTTGCTGCATAAAAAATCCTCCTTGCCTTGTCTTGCCTTGCCTGTTGAAGGACATTTTCCTCCCGTGACAGCACACTTTGCCTTTGGAGTTTGGATTTCTGTTTCCAAACAAACTGGGCTTTCTGATGCCACTGAATTTAAAAGACCCTCAGCCTGACTTCTGAAGTTCAAACACCATGTCTCAGCTGGACCGGAGGACCTGAGCACACGGCTTGGCTGTAGAATTAAACCAAGGTAAATCCCTGCTTAGCTTTCAGAGTCCATGCCTTGATGCAGGATTTGTGCAAACTAGTCAGAGACTTGCCTTCTGGTTCTGACCTGAAGACAGAAGAAATAGCACAGAAGTTGCCTGACTCATGAGATGCTCAAAATGATGAGAATCCTGTAAAATCAGCTTGTGTCATTAATGGCCTGACCTCTTGATCCTACGCATGTGAGGTTTTCACTATTTTAATCCCAACTTCTGCAACCTTGATGGTAATTCATGAAGTCTACTTCGGGAACAGATGTGAAGCACTCAAAATCTCACACATGACTTTGAGCATTTGCATCCTCTCAGAAGGGCATTTTTATGAAAGTGCCCTCAGAAGGGCATTATGGAAAGCATCCAGGTCCTCACACATGGACAAATGTCTGAAGACGTATAAGTTCATGGTGACATGGGGGATTCCATTTTATGCATCGGTTTTGCCTTCGCTGAGGGGAATCTCTCCCACTAAAAAAGGATGCACCGCTCAAGTAGCATTTACAAAACTGGTCCCTCATGCGCTGGTGGTTGGAAACCACAGCTGTGTGTCGTGAGCAGCAACACGAAGGGCATGAACCCCCTTCGAAGCAACCCACTGACATCCCCAAATTACAGGCGATGGTGAGGAAATAGCAAATTGCTAATTGTGAGACCGCTTTGTTTAAACGCGCTGATAGCCAAAGGGGCTAATGCACTGGCTGTCTCTGGCACTGCAGAGATAGCTGTCTCCCTGGCTGGGAGATCACAGTGCTCCGAATTGCCCTTCCTTCCTATGGAGATGAAAGGCAGCCTGGATGCACAGCTAATTTATCAAGAATACAGTGCTCAAATATAGCCCATTTATCTCCTTCTAAGTGTTTTGCTTCTCCCACCACTCAGCTTAGCAAGATAATGTCAGTGGTGAGGGGGATGCTGTGGTAGGTGCAAGAAAGCATTCAATTATGCATTGTGAATAATTTCTAAGTGCAGCCTATTTCTGTCCACAGATCCAAAGTTGCATTTTCCTAAAATATCTTGGAAATCAATAGGGTTTACACACTTAAAACATTTCAGTGCTTAGGAAACCCCCGTAGGATGTGTCTGATTTTCTTTTCCTGCCATATGCCTTCACCTCCCACCTTGATGCCAGTGGGGCTCCTGCTGGTGCGCACAGAGGTGAGGGGAGGATCCAGGTCTGCACTCTATGTGTTTATGTGTGTGTGCATAAAAAGGGAGGTGGATCAACATGTCAGGCTACAGCACGTGAGTACCAGTTTTCTTTGGCCTCCTCGGTGGTGTGCATTGCAGAGCTGACAGTCTGTACTTTTGGCCTATTGCTAAAGTTGCATCTCATTCAGCAACCAAAGTGGGTTTTATTTCGTATTTCCTGCTAGGAAAGTGCAACTGGCTATGCTGCACCCCAGTGATAAGGGTGCTTGCTTGTCCATGTGTCCAAACCCTTCCAGCGCTTGCATTCACAGTCTCACACAGCTGCCTGTGCACATCATTTTATATAAAGTGCGCACCATTTTATATAATGTCTACACACATCTGTAACCACACCTATCCAAATAAATTTGTGTTCCTAACCAACTGTGCACGAGAACAAAAAACAAACGCACTGCTCACACAGAGCACAGGAAAACAAAGAAAAATGGTCATGAACAAGATAACATCTTGCTCTATTGCATGATGGACATCAGGAATAAAAAGCAGACTACAACTCTTCCCTTTCTAGCAGCGTTTTACACATTAAAGACAGCTCAGGGCTGAACACAGTACCCTAAGAGAGGTTTTGCCAATGTTAAGCAGTGTGAAAGAATTCCTTCATGTATGTTTCAGGCTTATATACACCACCATGTCCTCCATGCCTTTAGGAGGGCCTGACGTTTCTGACTCTGATCAGCTCGTGTCTCACCACAGCCCCTAGATACTTTGCTGTCTAATCAGTTGCTTTTATATTTCTTTGAACAATTACCTAGCCTGAGCGGGGTGTCTTGTCCTTCCTGAGTTGCTCCCTTACTTTTTCAGTGTCTGTCTCAAATTTGTAAAGATAATTTTAAATTGTAACACTGTCCTCCAAAGAAAATGTTAACGTTTTCTTCCAACCTCATCTAATCTTGGTGTGCTCTCAGCATTTAAAATGTCTGTCTCTGTTCTGTTGCCTCAAGAGGCCACTTAGTACATCCTCCAATCTGAGTGCAAGCCATTTTTATTACTTGTTTTCTGAGTAAATGTTTCCAATCCAATTTTGCCCAGTGATGAGCATTTTCATCTAGACTGTCTTTTGGTTTCCCGATGAGAATGGCATATTCTGGCAAATGCCAAACAGACTGCTTTTCCCCACCCCAAAAACCCTGTTGCCGTCTTATCAAGGGGAATAATTTCTGGAACCTAAATGGTAATTGAACATAAGCAGCTGATATTGTTAATTTTCAAAATAATGTTTACACCTGAGTATGACCATTAAAGTCACCATCAAATATAACCCAGGAAATTACTGGGGAACTTCCAGTCAAAAAGATTTTGACAGAAATGGAAAAAAACCCCAACACCCCAAATCAAAACATATCCCATCGTAGACTTCTGTGGACTTTAAACAATGCCCTGAGAGTGCTTTTGCCTCACCCAGTTCCCATGCAAGTCAGAGAAGACAGACTGATTAAATTATCCAGGACAAAAGAGGCAAGTGGTGGTCCTTTGAAATACCAGGTCCCTGTACCATCATGTTATCCCCCTTTTAGAGGCATACAACCTTTTTGATTCACTGCAGGCAAGATATCCTTCTGCATCTGGTCTCCATTAGATAGTAGGCGTCAGAAGGAGGCGAGGTCTGCTATGGCTTCTTATTTGGAGCGCTTGTTGCTTGGTAGTACAAACAGTGGGCTATTAAAAGAGCCAAATGCTGATATTTCCACAGCGCTTGTAACACAAGCTCCAGTTTGCTTCGGTTTGGTTACAGTGGTTTACGCACAGAGCCGCATCCATTTAAATATAATATTTATTAAACTTACTTAAGTTTATTCTGAGGTATGACTGGAACCCAGTTTGTTCTGGCGGGGTCGGGGAGCCTGTGTCGGGTTTGGAAGTGTGATGTCCTGCCATGTGCACCAGCGCTGCTGCAGAGCTGCAGCAATCTGCTTCGAATTAGCAGCCCAGCTTATTTTATTGTGCTTGGCCTGGCCCTGCTACCCAGTGACCCTGAGCGCAATGGCTCTTAGAGAGATAATATGGTTCGATAAAACATAAGAACCTTCAGAAAAGGGAAGACGTATCAGCCCACGGTGTATTTCCTTCATTTCTTGGATGCCTGTCATACGTAGGCTGCAGAAGCAGCTCTATGCACCTGTATTTTGGCTGGCAATAACCTCTTCTTCTTCCCACACACCAATAATCTGCTGGCAGTGCACGCACAGCAGCTATTGCCCCATCAAGGTGCACACTGGCAAATTCAAGTGAAACACCTCCCTTGGCCTCTCCACAGCAGCAAAAGCAAAGCCAGGCTTTCTGTGGGATATGAGCCAGAGTTGAAGCCAAAACCTTGCAACCATTTTCCAAAGGGTATCTAGATATAGTGCCCAGCTGGAAAATGGTCCTTTGTGTAGATTTGCTGAATAAAGAGATTGCCTTGAGATGTGCTAAGCACATATAATTTTGATTATTGCATTATGATATGGGAGGCTATATATTCCATGGTAGAAATCGACAAACAGTTGCTAACTTGTAATTGGATCTATGCAGCATATAGAGCATTTCCCCCAAAGGAGATTCATTGGTCTTACTTCCAGCAGCTACAGGAACATCCCTCATGGTTTTTTTTCCATAGACAAAAATCAATCTATTTGAAAGCTCCCAAAGAGTCATGGCTATTAGCCGGGAAGTCTGTGCAACATTAGTTTTTTCTGATAGTGCAAGCTCTCAAAATGCTGAAGGTAAGGTAAAGGCAGAGGAAGAGAAAAATGGAGAAAAACAACTTGCTAAGCACCTTCCAAACTTAAAGGAAAAGTAGATTGCCTGCCCTTGCAAATCACCACCAACCTACTTAGAATTTTTTTAGTAAAACTAAACAATTGAGAACAGCTCTAGCTAAGCTCTAGATACATCCATTTTCTCTTAGTTAGGTTCATTTAACTCCAGATATTTCACTTCTTTGCCTGTGATTATTTTGGGGGGCAGGAACACATCACTAAGAGGTGGGGTGTTTCGGAGCCTCCTAATACTGTTCTTGCATAGATCATCTCTTAAAGGTCAGTACAGGATGCTGAGGATCTCATTTAACAAACTGTTGAAACACTGTTATTTAAGTTTTATTTTAACCTGTCTATATTTGGTTCAAATTCTGTTTAGCTTGTTAAAAAAAATGCAGTTGTGAAATATTTTCATTTCAATCCAAAAAAAGTTCCTGCTGATACAGAAAGTTTCCATTTTGGTTTTGATTCCTTCCCTATTTCTCCTTTTTACCCCCTTCCTCTTCACTCCATAACAATGGAAACATTTTAAACTTAGGTCCAGTACAACTCCAAACAAAGCATTTCATATGGTTTTCAATCCATACAAAATCACAGGTTTCATTACAAACTGTTTTGCCAAACAATGAGGACGGTCCAAAGGAAATTTCAAATTAATTTCATTCTTTTCTCTGTGTGTTTCAGTCACATTTTGTTGGTGGTGGTGGGTAAATGTCTCCCTGCTCTTCATTCTATTAGTGGGTAAAATCAAGGACCAAAAAACAAAGTCTGGAAAATACTACTTCTGTTTAAAAGGCAATCCCACTTCTGGATTTAAGTTAGAGAAAAACATTTATTTGGACATTTAAATTTACACAGATCCACAAATACTGTTCTTTCTCCCCAGATTAGAAATGACATGTGACTGGATGGTTTTTCCCTCTCTCCATATTGTCTACCTGCTGTCCTCCAAACACAGGCCAACAAAGTGGATCCAGTCCCATCAGCCTCACCGTGTGCACAGGAACACACCACGAGACAGTCTCTTGGCTCATTGGGACTGGTTGGGAGGAGAAGGACATGAAAGGTGTAGAAATGGAGAGTTAGTGTGAAATAATCCAACAGCATGGAAATTGTGTAGTGTAGCATAGCAGAACTTCCACACAGGGTCAGAAAAACTGCATTTCTCTCACGGTCTCTGACCCTCATGCTCCAGCAGCTCTCACTGGGACCTGAGTAATCTCTTGTGGCCCTTGGTACATAGGTTCCTTGACAACATTTTGCTTTTCTTTGAGGAGAAAGAAGAAAACGAGGTGTCTGCACCCTTCTCTGTAACATCCTAGAGTTTGGGACCTGGTGAGCTTCAAACCAACAATAAAAAGAGTATGTCCCTCAGATCCATTGTGTTCCGGACTTTCTTGTATGTCTTTCTTACATTTAGGAATTTCTTGCAGCAGCGCTGTGGTAATGCTGTCCCTGGCATGGAGCACTCCTGTGCCGGGGTGAGCGGGGCAGGGCAGGGGCTGCAGACCCAGCTGGAGGAGGGCTTACGTGCCCCTGCGGCAGCAGGAGTTTGCGCTTCTTCTCGGATGCTTTCTCTCTTGTCCACCTTCCCTCCACCCCGTTTCTCCAACAGATGAGGGTGGTCCTCAGCAGCTGCATCCCACTGGAGGGAGAGAAATGGAAGGAACCTTCATCCCTACAGTGCAAACCTGCAAGAGACAGCCCAGGGCATGGGGGAGAAGGAGGCAGGCCCCAGTCTCCAGCTGCCACTCCAGGATTCATCTCACCTAACATGAGATCCTTAAAAATTAGAGTCTCTGGGTGGATGCTTTGTCTTCTGAAGGTACCTGCCCTGCTTTCCCAGTTGACTTTGATGGGAGGTTATTTGCCCAGAGTGGGATTCAACACATCTACCTCTAGGTGTCTACCTGTAGGCATCTACAGTGAGCTAAGAGCTCAGATAAGTTGCCCAGCCATCTGTGTCCAGCTCCATTTGAGATGCTAAAGGGCATCCTTCTGGGATGGGGTGTCTCATAGGCCAGGTCTCATTGGCAGGATCCTGAATGAATAACTCAGATGATACACCTAACCTTCAGGCAGCTAGTACTGAGACAGTCCCATGCTCATCCTCACCGTGCGAGACCTGACAGGTCTGTAGCCCTTGCAGCAGCACAGCCAGAGGAGAGGCTTTCACTGCAATCTGCCATAGCAATGCTGGTCTCTCCAAAAGGCAGGAGAAGCTGTGCGCTCCTGTGGGTCTCTTGGATGATGTATATATTTTCTTCTTGTGCTTCGCCAGCATAACATGCAAGAGGAAGGGCTGGCTCAAGCTAGAAAGTGCAATCTTGGCTCTCGGTGCTCCTGCTCCCTGTACAAAGGTTATACAAATAAAGACCTGGGGAATATTGCCCTTCTGCAAACACTGCTAATTGCCAGCATCTATCAGCTGGAGATAGCTGACATGCTCTGCCAGGAGAGATTGCTTCAGCAGCACAAAACAAACCACTCCTGCTCTTGTTAAAGCATGCAATTTTCTTGTCAAGCGTTTTGTCATTGGCATAGTCTCACAGGCAGGGCTGCTTCTGTTTGCCCAGCCTTACTGCCTCTACGTCAAGAAAAGTCCCAACGGAGGGATGTGGAGTAGGATCCCTACGGGAGAGCTCCTAAATCCAAGCAATAGCAAGTGACAACCTTTGCTGTGCACCTCCTCTGACAGTCCTGAGGTGGAGGAAGAGAGCCCAGTCCTCCCTTAGGTCTGGAGGTCCAAGCCCTGCTTTGCCAGCGTGACCTCGCGAGCTGTTTTAAGGCCAAATCCACCGAAACGCCCCAGTTCCCATTGCCTTCTGGACTCTTTGTGTATTACAGCCTGATTTCCTCCAGCTCTCCGCCGGGCTTTTCCTCCCAGTTTTGCACCAGAAGAACTGCGTTTCCCTGTTTTCCTCTATTATAATGCTAAGAGGCTGGCCATGGAAGCAGGGGGCTTTGCCAGCGAAGGGGAGGGCAGCCAGCACTGCCCCTGCGCGCCAGCCCCGGGGAGGGGAGGGGAGGGCAGAGCAGAGGGGGCTGGTTTTGGTGTGTCAGCACAGCCACGAGGAGAGGAGCGAAGCTTCTGCGAACGGCAGCACAGGCTGATGCTCAAGGAAAACCGCTCTCCCCCGGCAAAAACAGGCGATGCAATGTCCCAAAGGGTCTGGGGAAGGAAGGGGTGAGGGGGGGTCTCTCCTGTCCTTGTGTTCTCCGAGTGCCAGTTGGAGCTCCATTGCATTCACCAGGAAGTTGGGGAAATAAAGGGAAATAATGGGAGTCCCGGACTGTGGACAAAAAGTCCTTGAAATAATAGGAGCCCCGGAGTGTGGACAGCGGCTGGGGCACCCTGGGATGGAGACAACTCAGTCACAAAGGGCTTTTGATTATGAACAAAGTACCCAGGACCAAGCAGTTCCAGGTCCACAAGGTCCAAAACTCCTCGGAGAAAGCCCCAGGTGATGAACCGCCGGTGTTTTCAGCACACTGGCTCCCCAGTCCTGCATTCCCAGCTCTGCATGCCAGCTGCTGCTGTGTTCAGGGTCTGCAGGACACTACCCTGAGTGGGAAAGCCTCCCAGAGAAGATAACTGTCTCTGGAATTAGGGCTTTTTTCTTTTCTTTTCTTTGTTTTTAATCTCACGGAAAATATTCACAGCTCACCACTGCCTCAGAGCTGAGGCGACCTTGCCTGAGGCCACGTCTCAAGCTGGTGGGGTGGCATGGACTGCAAGGCTGGGAAGACGGCGCTGCCAAGCCTCCTTTGGAAGCAGCCCTTGTCGGTTTTCCCTTTCAAGCTCTTTTGTTGAAAACCCTTAAAGCACCGAGAAAAAGGCCCTTTCCCACGACAGTTTCTCCGGACAGCCTGGGAGAGCCAGGAGCTCAGCCCATGGGTGCCAGCAGGCTGCTGGAGGGGGCCACCACTGGCCACGGCAGGTCCATGGGCAAGAACCAGCCCTGAGCAGGGGGTGGGAGGCTGTGGGGGTGGTCTCAGCACCTACCCAGAGGATTCAGTCTTCCTCTTTTAACACCTCTTGCCCCGGGATGAGCAGATGTGCCCATGTCACTCTTGTACTTAACAGCAGGACTTGCTGGGATAGGAACCCCAGAAAGCATCCCCTGTGTTTAACACCTTCCCTGCCTAATTACAATAGGTGGTTTACACAGGTATCCCTAGAAGCCTAATGCAGAGCAGTTGAATGAGGAGAAGGGCAACTGAAACTACCCTGCTGCAAAATGACCTGGTGTTCAAGGTTTGTCTGTTCTGCTGCCTTTCTTCCTAATGCTAAAACCTCACTTTTTCTTTCTTAGGCTCAAACAACATTTAAATGACAAGTTTAGTAATGGCAACTGAAACTGCTGTTTCGTCTCCCTGCTTTGAGTCCCACGTTGCAACACCTGCTGGGACAAGAATCTCCCAAACGTGTGAGATCAAGAACGGCAGGATGCGCAGGCTCAGACAGCTCCTTAAACCATCCCAGCTCCACCTGCAGCACTTGAATTTAAACTATCCACAGCCTTGCAGGTTAGAGGCTAAATACTTTCCATCCGCCCAACCCGGGTGGCACTTCAAAAGATACAGGTGGCAAGAAAATGTATCCAGGCCTCTGAATTGTTTTATGAAGAGCATACGATGATGTCACACCCCTTTGCAAAATCAGGTAGTCAAATTAATGAATCTGCTATTACTTTGGGGGAGTTGCAGGCATTGTTCAGACAGAGAAGCAAGCAGTACATGGATTGCATTAAGTTCCATGTTGATTAGAAACAATATAGGAGATGTATTTGCCTTTGCAAGCAGTAAAGGCACTGGGTAAAGCAAAACATGCCTCCGCATGGATAAATGACAGCGTAGCCTGATGCCAGCATGAGAGGCAGTGAACTACATCCCTTTCTGTGTTGCATGGATGTGGAGGGCGCTCTCGCCAATATTTCTTTTGGTTTCAGGGTAGTTAGCAAGAGTTGAGAAAAACCCAACAGTAATAAATGAGTTGTTGCAACCTGCCCTTTCTGCTCCAGCGATTTCCTGTTTTTGTAAACAGGAAACGCCGTGTAACTTGGCATGGACTAGATGTGATAACGCTATAGGGTGATCAGTCAACTATGAAACCACTATGGTGTCTGCTGAGGAAAACCTACAAGCTGTCAAGAAAGCTGTTGGATGTTTTGCAATACAATCTACCAATTATCTGAGATTAATACCTGTATTTATAGATGGATCCCCCCCCTGCTGTAATTCCATGCCATCTCAGTCTTACAGTAAGCCACCTGGCCAGTGTGAGTACTCAGGTTAATTTCAAGGTAATATATTATTCTATATAATAAAAACAAGTTGTCTGGTTGTTTTTAGTGAAGTTGTCTAAGGCTAGTCCCATGGGCTCCCCACCTCCCAGGGAGAAGTTGCAATCTGCTCTGTTTCATCATCACTTTTGTGGCATTTCCTACTGAGATGAGTGGCACCAAGACAGTTTCCAGACATGGTTATTTGTTCTCCTTGACCTGAGTGACTGCTGTTTTCTAAGCCATTTGCAGTGTCAATCCTGGGATTTGACACTAGGCTTCTCCAGCTGCGGGTTAAAATGTTGTATCTTTCCTTCAGGCTCCTTATTAATTTTCTGGAGACAGTTACAATGGAGCTGTTCCAAGGATTTGTTCACTACCAACACTTAATTCTGCAAATCAGGCCGATTTCACCAATTTCGCATCATTGATAAGCCAGTTTACAACAAGGTAAAAACTTTTTCCTGGACCTCCAACCCTGATTCTGTACAGAGTTTTTAACAATAATGACTACTTCTAGGTTTGTCTTTTTCCCCCTACCTAAGGAATATTTAACACACTCTGTTCCCAGCTGTGCCTACAACCTCCACATGCAGACCGAGAATAGCTTACAGCTCCAAATATTACCCTCCTTTGAATTCTTTCTATTGTTTGTCGGTTCCCCTCCCAAAGTAAACAATTCCATGAAAATTTAAGCAATCTTAAATGTGTTGTTTTCAGTGACCTAATGTCTTACAAACAGATGAACCCAGAGCTCATTGGGCAATAATTTCCTATTGTTCATATACAATCTCAGCCTGAAAATGGGATGCGTGCCCCTAAAGCCACCTTCTGTTGTGGTTGAGCAATGTGTTGTCAGCCCCCTTCTTTAAGCAGCTGTTGCCTCTAAGCTCAAGGATAAACTCAGATGACCTGAGCAGTTAGGTCACCAGCTCTTCTAGGTTGCAAGAAGGAGTCCCAGAGCCTAAATAAGGCACCACAAAGTTGTTTAAAAGTGAGCCTGGAGCAGTTTTGTAATCTTGGCCCACCTGGAGGGCTGTTGAGCCCTCCTTGCTCTCTAGGGAATTTTGCACCTCCATGTGCCTGGTCATATTGCACCCCTGCTGAGGCCTCTAAAATGCCAGATGAAAGCCCTTTAGACAGCAGATAAGGCACTCCACTTGTATCACTACTGAATCATAGAATCAGAATCATTTAGGTTGGAAAGGACCTACAAGATCATGGAGTCCAAACGTCATCCATGCCCACTAGACCATGTTACAGAATACCTCGTCTATGCGCTTTTTGAACACCTCCAGGGATGGTGACTCAACTATCTCCCTGGGCAGCCTGTTCCAATGTCTTACAACCCTCTCAGTAAAGAAATTCTTCCTAATTGATGACTCTTTAGGGCTGTATCCCATGGAAGATCTACTCCTCTACTCCATCCTTTGCAGAGGAGGCTTTTGGGTGGAGCAGAGTAGGATGGAGCAACTGAAGGAACAGCATCATGAATCAGAATATTTTGTTGACTTAGTCATTAAAAAAACATTTCCCCAGGGCAAAACCATGTTCTGAAAAGAACAGCAGGAGAGCAGTGGTGTTCCCGCCACTTTCTTCTCTCATTTTCATCCAAAGAGGTTGCCCCAGTTCACCAAGGCCACAGTGGAGAAGCAGAGAAAGATGGGGGAAACCTCCTGTTGTTGAGAGCGTGAAAATCCAAGCCAGCACTTTTTGTCACCACTTCCTCCCTAATCCCCACATTTCTTGTGTTTGCAAATGCCAAGGAAGCTCAGCCTCAAAGGAAAAGAGCAATAAGCCCACCTCTTCACGCCGGCAGCCTCCGAAGGCAAACCGCACCACTTGGCGCGGCACGGCTGGCCTGCGGCAGGAGGTGAGCCCAAAGCAAACATCTGGGTGCCGCGGCACGTCGGCATGTTGGGCTGGGAGGCGTTTGGCTTCGGGTCAGGCGACGAGCTTTCCTGGCACTCTTTGAACAAACACACCTACTCAGCGCCAGGTGTGCTCCCTCAGAAACCCTTCCGCTGGATGCACCCCCACAGTCGCCGGCTTGATTGGCAGCCCTGCTACAGCCAGCAGCACCCAGCAGGGTTTGACGGAGCTGATAAGGATCTCCAGGCATTTCACCAAAGCGTAAGGAAAAAAACCCAAGTGAGTCAGCAGAAAGGTACGATTCCACAGAGGGCCTCTGGACATGATTTGTTGGACTCTCACCCACCGAATGAGTAGGAGTGTTTTCTTATTGTCTCTAACGAGTTTTGGATCAAGGCTTTATCACAAGGAAAAGAAAATAAATAATGTTGATTATAAAACGCTCTCCTCCCCCTAGCTTAATTTTTTAACGTGATTTAAGAGTGCCCAAGGGAAAAACATTTAATCCAAAACCCATTTTGGATTTGTATTTTAGGAACATACAGGAAAGTTATGAGATGCGGCATGTTTTGAGCTTGTAGCAATTCCAAGGCAGATTTTCAAAGGCGGAGTAAAGCTGGGCACATGAATTCCTTTAGCCAGTGCAGGAGGAATACCCGCCTATCCTGTATACTTCTATATGGAGTCAACAAGATGTAAGAGAATGCAGAGCCATTATCCCATAATATGCATGAGAATATGCTTATAGCACAGATCTATCAATGACAATTAGTTAGTTCTCTGGAAGTTAACTCAGAGAAATTTCAACACAGGAGTATCAAGGAGGGGAATACAGAAAATCATCATGCTTCCCAAGAAGCTGTCACATACTTGCAATTTCAGTCCACCCAAAATGATTGTGATAAATGAATTTCAAATATAGCCATCTGGTCCAACTGTATGGCCTAAACAAATGACTCGGTGTGCTCCCAAAACAGCAAGGTCAGCAGTCTGTTGGGTGCTGCAAAGTTTTACGGTGTAAAGAAAATTGAAAACAAAAGCAAGCTGGAGATCAAAGATGACCCTGAGGTTGACAGACTCTAGCATCTGTATGAAACAGGGCTCCAAAGGACCTGAAGGGGTCATCTGGTCCATCTGCCTTCTCCAGGACAGGGTCTGACTTGCCTGCACTGTCCTGCAAGGACCGCAGAGAAGAAACCCCTTGAAACACTTGGCAAGTGTTCAGTCACAAAGAGCTCTTTTTTCCTCCGATAAGATTGCTTTAATGGAATACAACACTCCAGACCCCAAAGGATTCCTGGCTGCATGAGGAAAAATGAAGCTTTGTGAGGGGAGGAGGCTACCACACTCCCATTGCTCATCTAGCCCATCTCCATCAGGAGTGCATTCAGATTTGCATCCAACAACCCAGGAGTCAGAGAGGAACACCACCAATGACCCCGGGTCAGGGTGGAAAGATCAAGTGAGGTAAGCAAAAGATGAGATGACAAATACTAAAAGACACTGAGATGTTGCTGTTGAAATGATGGAATTATTTAGGAATTCAAAGTGACACAGCAATATCAGTTGAAATGAAGAGACACAAAATTTTTGATGGACCCAATTTAAAAACCAGTGCTGTGGACGAGGAATTCTGCTGCTCATCTCAGCTGGGTTTGGGTGAAGCCCTACACAAAATGTCTTAGCTTAGGTTAACAGGGGAAGTCCAAAAGCACAAGACTGAGATCAGTATGACAAAAAATGTTAGTTGCAGCATGCACTTCTTTCCCATCTCGAACTTCGGTGGTTGTGGTCTCATTAACGTGCTGTGGCCTACAAACTAGAAAACAGTTGTATATTAGCATAATTTTAGCAACACACTTCATATGATGGCCCTCAGCAGGAACAGAGCAAATGAAAGCCCCATTGAAACCAGGGAAAAAGATCCCATTGACTTCCCCATCGTCTGCCTGAGACCACGGTTCATCCCCAGCTATGGGATCCCACAGCACCTCCTGGACTAATGCAGATAAATCCTTCTCATCATTTTTATTATTTCTGGTTTTTTTCTTCCACACTGACACATGTTATATTGACAAAAGCAAAGAGCTAAGGAGTATGTATTTTTAAATGCCCTATAGGGACAGGCTGTATTTTTATGTGGAGTTTATGTGGTTTGGATCAAAAATCAGTGAGGCAAGTGGTTTTGAAATCAGAAAAATTACTATGTTGCCTTAAAAAGTGTATCTTTCCCTTCTTTAAAAATGTGCTTGTTTCTCTTTATTGTTTTCTCTTCTGAGGGTATAAGAAGAATTGACTTGAGATTTCTAGCCAATATAAAGATGTATGGTCCCATAAGGAGAATATTTATCTTGGTTTTTAACTAGGTCTATATTTATCTCCTGGGTCAATATGGATGAGCACTGACCTCAACCACAAGTCAGTACGGGTTTATGCTGGCAGCTCACTATAATATGCTTTGAATTAAGTTACTGAAGCACTATTTTCCCCCCCTGCAGTGCAAATTCGGGAGGAGGTGTGGGTAAATCAGAACAATGGAGTTAGAGCCTGAAATCACTTCAAAAACAAATGAAAATACTTCACGTCAGAAACAACCTCGAACTGCCTCACTACCTGTTGACTCTTTTGCAGGCAGAGACACTAATTTGGGAGGGTGCAATCGTAATTCAGCCTCGTAAAGGAAGATATTCCCTATTTCTTGGCATCGGTTTTCAGCACCCCACACAGTGGCAGGGTAGGGACACCGTCAGGTTCAAAGGTGCTCTTTTCCTCTGCAGGGAGGTGGGGCAGATGGGCAGGTAGGGACCTGACTGCTCCGTGGTTGGCATTTTTGCATCAACGCTGGGGGAACACAGCCCATCCCGCAGGAAGGACAGCAGGTTACGCTGAATGAGGCAGCTGGGATTTGAACAAAAGGTCTTACATTTTCTGGCTGATGGGAAGAGCACTGGTGTGAAGTGGATGTGCGGTGACTCCAAAGGCTATGATACAGCTACCCACACAGGCACAGATCCGGGCTTGCTGACCCACATAGACCTCCTAGTCCTGTGGTCCAGAGTCATCATCACTGTACTGCAATCCATGATCTGCGTTTCACTGATTTTACAGTACAATCTGCATCAGAAGGAGCTCTCACGATGGTTACCATCAGGTGTTCCATACTAGTGAAACAATCTCAAAGTCCATGACAGTAGTTAAATAGAATGAAAGTTGGGATTTTTTAAATACCAGCTTTTTTGGTTTATGCATTTAGGCACCTTTTGGTTATTTTTTTCAAGATTTTTCTCAGACAACCAAGGCATTTTTTCAATGAATGTTGAGATTTTCATGTAATTGTTTGCCCCCCATTGCTGAAGCTTTAAAGGAAGAACTGAATGTTGCATGATTCATAAGAAAGGCACCAGAGCTGGTAGGACCACAACTTCAGACACACGAATCACTCTATCAGATATATGGGATTTATCAGCAAGATCAGGGCACAACAAGCAGTGACAGACCATGACAAGCAGGCGCTGGGGGTGAAAACACAACACAACACAAAATCCGGGGAGAAGAGAAATGATATGACACCAACACCCCATTTGTGGTTGTAAACACGCGGTAATCGCTGCCATTAGCATCATAACAGTTTCCAGCCCCAGGAGAGCGGCGGGGCTTAGTAGCCCCATTAATTTCTCCCAAAAACTTCAGCCTGCCCCTGCCAAACACCCCTGGCTGTACACGGCCCCTGAAAAGATACAATCAGAACAGGCCCTTATTGTATCCCGGGGCTGAAAGGCCAGCTCCTGCTTGAGAGATGAAAAGCAATTAATCTTGAATGACTGTTTGTACAGTAACTCTCCCCCTTCCCACCTCCCGGCCCCGATCATCGGCTTTGTGCTCAGCGGACAGGAGCACCTTTCACGAAGCCCATCAGCCCCCCGAGTCCCTCCTGGCAGCTCTCAGGCCGGGAAAAAGAGTCGTTTAGCATTAAATCTGCAGGGACTGCGCAGCGTTTGCCTTCCCGCTCGGTGGGAAGAATGGGGGCACGATGGCGAGGGTGGGGTGGCAGCTGCTGGTGCTGGCGAGGACCTCCGCTGCTGCCGCCGGCACGGCCAGCAAAGCATGTCGCTTCTTGCAGCGAAGGGCTCCTGGCTCTGTTTCAAGGCCCTGACATCGCTGACGGTGATTCAGACACCAAAGCGATTGCTGGGACCCACAGTCAGTGCTCGGATCAGCAGGTTTCCCTCTGTGCGTGTGCGCGTGCATTTATATTTTGGCATTAGCTGTACTTGTTCTCACCCGGGGCCAAAAACTGCCTATAGACAAACAGACACACACACAGATACTGAGCAAAGGATCTTGCGGTCTCAGATGGGATAGAATAAACTTCTTTCCAAAAGCAGATGCGTCCTCTGGGACTCTCATCATCATGCACTTTCCTCTACATTGCGCGTGCTGCTGCTTACACGCTGGTTTGGCCGGGACAACCACTATCAGCCCAGACTTAAGCCACTCTTTCATGCTGCTGGAGACCAAAGGGTGAAATTCCCTTTCCTTCTATCTCTCCAGATACACGTTACCTTTGCTCAGGGTCTCAGGTGTTCGGGCACATAGGGACAGATCCATCCTAATGTGTGACACATGGTATCTAGCAATAGCTTTTCATAAAGCAAGGAAGGGAACCATGTTAAAAGTATACTTTTAAGTCTTTGACCTTCATCACCCTGTTTCAAAGGCTTGGGCCCAGGAAGAAAAGAGGGCTGGAACTGGCCTCTATGTGTCTCACAACTAGGAGCAAGAAACCCAGTTAGAGCTAGGGGTTTCGCAGCTCAGATTTTCTACAAATATTTCTCATCTTCTGAATTGTCTGCAGTTTACCCCAGAGGCCTAACCTGAGACCCCAAATCCTTGTTCCCACAGTCCCTAGCTAGCATTTCCACCAAGCCCCATGCTCTCCGGATGGGAGGGCACAACATAACGTTGTCAACGGGCCATCCCACTCCTTAGGGCAGCCAGAGGTCGGGCAGGGTATGTTATTTGGGGGCTACCACATCCATTTCCATGGAGCCAAGGCCTGGGAACTGCAAAGCACCAGTTTGGTGCCCAAAATTTCCCATGGCTTCTACGTGCACTCAGTACCCATCAGAACTTGGCCCTCAAATACTCAAAGGAAAGGATGTCATTTCTATTGCTTTTACCAGCATTCAAGCAGCGCTGTGAGTCCCCAGAAGAAAAATACATCATTGAATAGTCATGAGGACAGAGGACAGTAGAGCTAATCTTGCCAAAAGTTCTTTAAGATTGGACTGTATCTAAAATATTTTAAAGATAATAAATAATATATGCCTTTGCTAGGTGAGTTCTGTTTAGCCAATGAAAGGGACCCAAGCCAGCAGCATCCTTCTCCTTACAGATTCTGCAAATTCTTTACACTTCAGCAATGATAAATCTTGACAGGATTGTGGATTTTGTCACCTTTCTATTTTCTGATGATAAATTTCTAGAGGCAGCTCTTTTTGCCACTGCCTGGATCTAAAGTGATTTGAGTGTAAACTGGGTAAAACTTGCTATTCCTGGAAGATTACATCTCCAGATATCATTTTCTCTCCAGATTTCTTCCCCCTGTATACAGGAAAGCCGGCACACAAAGGTGGGAAGTCCGAGGCCAGAGTCCTCTGTGGCCCAGCTGTCCAAGAAATTGTATTTAGAAAGGAATCAACAGCCAGAAACTGATAGGAATTGGGCTGCCTCCAAACCCATTTACTTCCAATTAGTTCATCATGCTGTGTGGTAGTGTTCACTGTTGTCTAAAACCAGTTATTTTTCATGCCTTTAGACTGAGCCCTCTTGAACACCCCAAATGCACATGCTGTCAGACTTGCATTGCCTCTCCCACAGAGGCTGGGGACCCCGGACCTCTTGGCTTTGTGCCTGGAGATGGCATTGGTCTTAACAAGGGTGTGATCTGTGATGACAGGATCTCATCCCTGTACAGCCTGGGAACATGAAGGGGAGGTTCTCCTCCCCTCGCTGCTAATTTCCCTTGAAGAGTATTAAATATCCATCAAAAAAAGCATGTCTTCTCCTGCATGACATGCTCCTTAGGCTGTGCTTTTTCCATCATACACTCCCATTTACATTTTTCTTCTATTTATACTACCTTTTCAGGAAACCATTACCAATTCAGAGAAACAGGAGATCCAGAAGGCTAGAAAGTCACATATCTAAATCTTGTTTCAGGGTCAGATTGCTTCCTATGACATTTTCACCATGGTTTTATTATCTCTGATTTCTAACTCCTGCAGCACTGCTCTAGGCTGTGCTTCAGCAGAGTTGCTTCCCTGCTGTGCTGATAAAACTTAGCTGAAGTCACTGGAATCTAAGTAACCCCAAACCAGGAGGAATGGGGTAAATCTGGGGGGAATGAATTCTGCTTACCTTAGCCACTGTACATTTTAGGTGCCAGGTGAATCAGGCTTCCTAAAGCAAGTGTCTACGCATCTTCTACAGGGAGAGAGAGGAAGGTACTTTTGAAGTCTACCACGTGAGGGTCTGCCCAGCTAAGAGAGGTAACTGTCTTCACTGACTATGCAGAGACATTTTCACCCAGTGTAGGAGCATTATTCCCCAACATGCCTTAGACAGGTGGACTGGATTCTTCCACCAGCATTTCAAATGAATGCAGAATTAATTACATGTGTAGATCCTTCCAGCCAATAAATGTTACCAGGAACCACAAATTCCCATTTTATGTCTGTCCTCAAGATATCAATGGGAACCTTTCCATCAGCTTCGATAGATCTTGAGTGTTTTATATCCCCATAATGATCACAGTTATTTCTCTGAGATTTTGAACTAGAACACCACTTGCTGTCAGCTCTCCAATATTTTACTACCACGTGCAAGCCCCTGCAAATCCCAGCCACAACTGTCTTTCACGACATCCGTCTATGCATCAGTGAAACCTACAGCTTGTAAAAAGCAGATGCAGCTCAAGAAAGGCAGCTGAGACATCTGAGCAGTGCCCAGGGGCTCTGCCATTCCCGAAGTGCCTGGTTTCCCTTTCCAAGAGCTTGCCTCTTCTGCACACTCCCTCTGCGTGGGACGGCTTCGGGGTGGAAAGCTTCCAGCTCCTGCAGAAAACAAAGGGCAGGCACATCTGGCAGAGGAGCTGCAAGACATTCATAAATCATGACTGATCATGGCGTTGCTGTGACGTGCTGCAAGGATCCCTTTGAAGAGCTGTACCCAGCTATAATTTGATAAACCCAGCACCGCTTCTGCCGCTCGCGAGCGGAATGAGGGCTGTTTCGGCACCCCACAAGAGCTGCGGCTTGCGCAGGGCTGAACGATCGCGCTTTCCTCGTTTTCCCTCTCTTTGGATGAGCTTCCCACAAGGCAGGAGAGGCGCCTTCCCCACCCACCACCACAAAAACATATGAGGTATCAAAAGAAATCAAGACGCCAGCCACACTAATAAACACTGGGGCCTTCTGGCGTCTCTGTAACCCTCCTAGACTGATGCTCATTTTTTCTGATGCTCAGGCAGCCGTAGGAGACAAGCCATGCTTGCTCACTGCTTGAAAATCAATGGCCTGTTCTGCAAAATACTGAAAGGAATGAAATATGTCAACAAGACATTCCCAACAGGACTTCTGAGCCGGGACTGTCTCTGGATAGTCCAAAGGGTTGAAGGCATGAGGTGGCCCACGTTTAGCACAGATCTTTTTTGACTTGATCTACACTATAGGAAAAAAAACGTTGAATAAATTTGAAGCTTTGCTTTTGCACAAGTATTAGGCACCATCTGCCTGCCTTTTGTTGCCTGATGTCAAAGATTTCTCTTTAAATGGTGCTGACATATCTCAGTCTTCTACCCTGTATTGGGTTTGTGTGGCAAGGTTTTGGTAGCAGGGGAGCTACAGAGGTGGCTTCTGTAAGAAGTTGCTAGAAGCTTCCCCTGTGTCTGACAGAGCCAACACCAGCCGGCTCCAAGACAGACCCACCGCTGGCCAAGGCTGAGCCCATCAGTGATAGTGGTAGCACTTCTGGGAGAACAGATTTAAGAAGGGGAAAGTGTTGCTGCACAACAGAAATGGCAGCCAGAGAGAGGAGTGAGAACATGTGAGAGGAACAGCCCTGCAGACCCCAAGTCAGTGCAGGAGGAGGGGGAGGAGATGCTCCAGGCGCCGGAGCAGAGATTCCCCTGCAGCCCGTGGTGATGAAGACCATGGTGAGGC
>JAVJGG010000054.1:39995803-40012031 GCA_035590195.1 Aviceda cuculoides
CCAGCCTAGCTTTTATTTTTTTTTTTTTTTTTTTTTTTTTTGGTAGCCACAAGTTAAGCTAAACATGGGATCTAAACATCTCCACTTGCCCTTAAGGGAATGCAGATCTGGGGTCTCAGGCTCGTAGCAGGCAGTCAGGCAACTGGGAAACTCTTACCTCTCTTTATTCTGGCAGGAACCACTGCAGAAACTTGAATAAATTGCACCCTTTGTTTTATATCACATAGGAGAAGAAGAAATATGGACTGACTCAGAAGTAAAAGGCTTCAGAGGAATGTTGCTGGGCTAGGGAGCAAAGTCCTGAGCAATTACATCCTGGGACCTGAAGTTGGAGATTGCCGGCAGGAGGGAGGAAAGGTAGGCAGAAGAGGTGCTGAAGCTTCTTCTGTGAGGCCTGGGACTTTTCCCAACTCAGCCAGAATACCCTTTCTGCAAATATTTCAGAGCCTCAGAAAATGTTGGATGATACCAGTTTAGCCCTCCATAAAAATAGCTGAAGCAAGGGGTAGGGAAGAGATGGCGCTGCTCTTGCAATTACCTAGCAGAGTCCTGGCCTAACCCTTCTCAGTCAGTACCAGGATTTAGCTCCATGGAAGCTGACAGCAAGTGACACTTTGATAACATTCCTGATTTTATTTTCTTTCAAGGGTCTGTAACAGAAATCTACCCTTTTGCTGCTTCACTGGCTTAACTCCCCTATGAACTCTGAATCCCCAAATTATGAAATCGTAGACAATACAAAAGGAAGCTTGTGAACCAACAGCAGTATTTTGGCTGCTCCAGCAGACATGCATTTTGACCAGCAGCTAATCCTCTTAATAATTTCTCACCACTTCATCTATTGATGCGAACAGTGTCTGTCTGATCCTCATAGTAGGAGCTCTCGGGCTGTGCACTTCAGAGAGCCTGTAAAAACACAGTGGTTTAATATGCTTAAATCCCTCGCAGCTGAAAAGAGAGCTAGACAGACATCCCGTGCCACCACAAGAGCCCATCTATTCTGATTGAGACAAGAGTGGTGACTGTGCCGCATGAGTGCTCGTCAGTGCCTGTCCAGGAAGGTTTAGTAATGATTTCTAACTCACACAAAACCATTATTCATCTATTTTGGTGACAGATCCCTAGCAAAAAAGTCAAGGCAAAGGTTCACTTTGCTTGCCTAATCCAAACTTCCCACCTTCCCCCCTTGTATTTTGGCCTATGCCTCATCCCCCAAGCCAGAGATGTTCCTTCAGGAATGTGATAAGACTTGAAACTGGGACGAAGACCCCGGGCTTTCAAGGCTGTGCTGGTCGGATGGGGCAGGTTTGCTCAGCTCTTGGTTTGAAGTCTGCAGCATGGAGCAGCAATCGCCAAGCCCAGGTTGCAAGTCCCAACTCGATCTCAGCACATGGCCAAGCTGGCAGAAGTGAATCAGGAGGGGAAGAGTTTGGAAGGGAGTAAGTGGAGGCTGGAACCAGCTCTCCACCTCTGTTTACAAATGTTGCCTCTTCAGTTGCTTCATCTGGTACCAAAGTACCTCTCCAGTGTCTGCTCCTCCCACTCCATCACCCTGGGCCTGAGCTTAAACATTGCATCAGCCAATTTTGTCCTCCCAGCTCCTGCCGGGACTGCTGATGTCAGCAAGATGTCATGTCTTTCCACCAGCATCTCAGGTGGAAGAAGTGACAGGACCCTGGGCAGGCATCACTCACTAATTTATCAATTCTGCTCTTTCACTCTTCTTTTGATACTTCCACCTGTGAAAGCAGTCTGAATGGTGTATAGATGGGGTTTGGCCCACAGTGCCCTAGTTGGTGCCTGTCTGTCACGGTGGCCAATATTCAGTGAGTGATGGCCAATTCAGGGCACTTATTGCCCAGCTTTTCTGCACCAGCTCCCTGTACAGAGAATCTGCTGCGATGCTAAAGCCACGTGCTGTAGCTAGGCAGTTTGAATACAGCCCTTCATCAACACTCTCTGGAGGAGGCGATGCTCCCTTCAGACTCTGAAATAGGAAAGAAATTTTTGAGCTTCTCTGCAGTGGCCTGCATACCAACCCCCTTCACATGCAGGGCAGTAAAACGGAGCAATCTGCACCTTTCACCTCAGCCATCTGCTGTTCATTTTCTCCTTTAATCACAAGCAGATTTCGGCTATCAAGTGTGAAAGTTTAGCAGATCCAGAGACCCCTGCAGAGGAGGAGATCCAAACTCAATGCAAAATTCATTTTGTGCCTGCTGATATACCTGATCCCTGATTTGAAAAAGGAGATTTGCTGAATGTTTTACCCCCGTAGAGAGAAAGAAAGAGGGAAGATTTACACTCGCAGGAAGATAGTTAAGCAAATACCAGCAGTACTATAGACAGTCTCCTCCTGCTTCAGGAACAAAAACCATCTTCTCTGTGTTAAAAAGAAACACAGACCACAAAGAAAAAAGTGCATAGTTACTGATTCACCCAGCTCAGCACCAGTTGACCTCTGCTCGTTTTCCTACGTGTTCTGCATTTG
Source organism: Aviceda cuculoides (assembly GCA_035590195.1). Classification (NCBI taxonomy): domain Eukaryota; kingdom Metazoa; phylum Chordata; class Aves; order Accipitriformes; family Accipitridae; genus Aviceda; species Aviceda cuculoides. The sequence goes on from JAVJGG010000054.1 coordinate 39,998,295, forward strand.
CACAGCGCCTTGCACCATGAAAAAATATCAACTTCACTCCAGCTCTTCCAGGATGGGTACCAATGGCTTAAAGCCCACCAGCAGAAGAAGGTGAGGCAGAAGCAGGGATGCCCGCTGACTGCACGGGCAGGAATGCTCCAGGTGTGGATCCACACGCAGGTTTCTCACAGGGGGATCTGTGAAGCCAGGAAGTGTCTCCAGCCGGAGGATGCACGTGCATAGTCAGTGCAGCCTTTAAGAGGCGGTGGGTGGCTTCTCAAAGCCAAATCTAACACAGGGAATGATGCAGAGCTCTCCAGCCCAGCAGAAACAGCTTCTCAGGAGGGACAGTCTCACCTGGAGTTGTTTCCATCACCCCGTGGACTGCTTAGTCCATCAGGTTGGAGTAGGGTGAAGCGTACATGGTGGGACAGGTCTGGTCTGAATCACGCACCAGAGCACAGCGGGGAAGCTAACGAAGCAGGGAGCAAATTCCTCAATGCCTGAGGTAGGAACAGATATATGTTAAAAGACATTTTTTTTTTCTTTCACAGTCATCAGTGTCAGCTTTGCTTTCTCCTCTCTTACTTACTTAGTCAGTTTATATGGCTCCAAACGCCATTCAGCTGGGCATGTCCATGCACGGGGGAGGAAAACACATTTTCAGGGTGGTGCATTTGATCACACCCGCCTGACACGCACACCTCATGCCCATGAGAGTGGGGGGAGCGGAGGGGCCATCCTCCTGGGAAAGGCTTGTGCGAGCAAGACTTCGGGGACTCACCGTCCGCCTCCCAACCATCTGGTCCCCTTAGGAAAATCTTGCAGACAGTATTAGCTGCTGCTACTTGTTTTCTTTCACTGTGCCTGGCAGCATCCCACGCATTCACCTTTTGAAGTATGTTCCCAAGGCTATGTTGGCCGTATCAGCCATCCCCCACCCCTGGACTCTTTGAATTTGCTGACGAGTTTTTCATGCTCAGCATACCAATACCTCACAACTTCCACCTCTCCATTCCTCTTACTCTTGTAATGTGTGTGTTGTTCTCTTGCTTAAAGTATTTACTATTTTTGTGTCTGGCAAGCGCATTGAAACCTGAATTCTAGCAGTGTCAAGAAAATAATGAAAACAAATATCTCCAATAGTATACCTATGTGATTTCTATTAATCTGTAGTCATCTCCTCTGCAATGTGTCCCTTCTCTGAACCATTAATTAGCATAAATATTATTGCTGTTAGGATTATCTCTCCAGAAGTCAGTCAAGTCATGTTCGACACTGCTTTTTGCACAAAAGAACAACTGGCTCTTGGACACTGAATAGAAAAACATGGCAAAAAGTGAAGTGACTTGAAAAGGACTTGGCACAGCTGGACCATGGCAGCAATGAGTCCAGGGTGTGAGTGAAGGTGCTGTCAGTGGACACAAGTTTGCCCAGGATCATTCATTTATCAGATCTGGCCCTCCTGGCCCTACCACACCTGCGCTGGGGCTGAATCTCCCCATGCACATGGGATTTCAGAGAAGTTTAATTATTCTGTGGAAAAGTTTTAATTATTTTGTGCTTAGTCTAGCATTTAAAGTATTTTTGTACCGTAATATCGACAGAGCACTGTTACTGTGGGTTAGTAGCACGTGTTGTATTAAAATAACATCACACGTTGCATTTTAATGCGGATCAAGGGTGAAAAAGTCTAACAGTTTGGTAAGTCTGTGCCTCAAGTTATTTTGCCATGCAGTGAAATAATCCCACATGACTAAATATTTTTTGCTGCCTGACATTTCCTACAGTTAACTCCTCCCGAGAACTGAATGGATTGAAACAGGCAGGTATAAGCTCAACTCTGGTGTAGATGGGAAGGATTACTGTAGGAAGCTGAAGTGGCAATGGGGAGGGGGGCGTTTATACTGGATTTGCTGCTCTGGCTAATAAAAGTGATGAGGCATCATGTCAGTTATTGTCAAACTCACGCTGGTCCTTCAGCAATGGTCTTGTGTGATGTGCGCTTCCCAAACCAGCACTTCCCCTGCGCACAATGGCATTCGTGAAAACCGTGTTTGCTTGCTCTTCTGTAAAGACAAGATGGATGGCTTGCCAGCTTTGTCACCTGCTGACGCAATGGTCCTGAGAGGACACTGCTCCGACTGCTCCGGGAAAACAGACTGCAGTTTGCTGGAGAGGGAGGATGCTGTGGAGACCTGAATGGCAGGCACCACCATGAGCCATCCACCCTCGCGGGCTGCGCCACTGGCAGAGGCTCTGGCGTGCAGCAGGCATTGCCCTTGCAAAAAAAGATTCTTTGGCTTGTCTCCTTGGCTCGGACGCATCACTTTCCCAGCTTTTCCCTTGAATAACTTGTCTTTGCAATGGTCAGTTCATTGGCAGCGATAGCTGCCTGAGAAGTAGCAGTCACCCATCAGCCTGCAGAGAAGAGCTCAAAAGCAGCTGTGCCTTCTGGAGCCACCCCAGTTCCTTCAGAGAGCTGTACGCCCAAAACCACTCGCTCAAATTACTGCAGTATTGACCCACTAATCCCAAATTAAACACACAGGAAGCACAGCAATTTTCAAGAGGATCTGTGTCCGCGAGTGGATTCAAAGTCACTTGGGAACGTCACCTCTTTGGACCTGTGCTGGTGTGGGACCACAGCCCCACCAAACATACAAAGAGCCTTAAGTTCATTTCCCTCTGTGTCTCCCCATGCTCACCACATTGTAAATATTGTGCATATACCCTGCAGCTATTATGAACCTGGGACTTTGTTCCTATACGTAATATTTTCCTTTCCAAGGACAAACATAATAAGCAGGTTTCTAATATGCTGGAAATGCTAGGGAATAGTCTGTGCTCAAGATAACAGTCCACTTGTGTTGAGTGCCAACCATCTTAAATTGCTCCCTCAGCTCCGGGCTGGGAAACACTCACTGGTGCTGGGGATCTCTAATGCTGGAAGAGTGGCAAAAGCAGGGGACCCATGTGGCATCGGTCCACCCTGATAACACAGACACCCCCAAACCTACCCAGTTCAGAGGACCACCTGCGAACTTCAAACATAGCAAAGATGCAGAAGTTTGAGCGGGATATCAAGAGATGCGATGCCAGAGACCCTGCCCACTCATGTGGCCATTCAGTAAAGATGTAATCAGCAGGTCAGAGCATCTTACATATTTAGAAAAGGGCTGGCCAGAAACAGCTGGGGTCCAGCTGCCAGCCAGCCACACACCGCCAGTTACGACATGGCCAACAATATTACATGCCTTGTTATTTGCTGTACAGAGTAAAGGGAGTAACGATCTTGCTCCTGAGTGCTTGAGAGGTTAAGGGTCCTTGGCTGAAGGGAAAGACATATTCTGAAGAAAAAGGAGACATCACAACTCACTAATATTTGTGAACACTGAAGCAGAACAAAAATTAAAGTTCGGCCCTCGAACTAGGAATCTCAGGAGGCAGACGGACTAAGTCTGCCAAAATGCCAGTTGCTTTGTAAAGCCCAGTCTGGCGTTAAACTCTTGCCAAACAAGGTAGCAATAAACTTACCAGCCATCATCACTTGAGCTGGGCACTGGGGAGGAGAAGGAAGAGGCCCTCAGATGAACACTAGGGCTAGCGAGCACCTTGCTGGCCAAAGGAAGCCTTCCCTCAAACCTCATTAAAATGTGAATTCTGCCACTGTGCAAGGCTTGAAATCTGAATGTTTCTTGATGTCCTACACTGCTATTAAAAATAAACCAAAAAGGTTTCCAACAAAGCAGCACATTTTACGTATGCCAGGAAGAAAATGAATTAAAAATGCATATCTTTGTTTCTTCCTGACAGTATCCCATTGATGCAAAGCAGAGAGCAAACTAGAACAACAATCAGTGTTCTGCAAAGAGGTGCCCCTAACCGTGCAAGGAGAAGGTTTTATTCCCCACCCTTGGACTACGCTCACTAATAATCTGGATTTTCACACACATCTCCCTCCCTACCATGGGGAAATCTCAAGGCCTATTTGTGTACAATGGCTCTTGAAGGGAGTAAGCTCTTTAAACTGTTCCTGACACTGTGGAAAAATCAGGAAACTTTAATTAAGGGAGCAAAAACAAAAACCCACCCACAAGGCATTTTTGTATTTACTTTCACTAAGTGCAAAAACGAGCTTCACAGGAATTTCATCCCACAGGAATTTCCAATATTTTAGTATTTGTTTCCGTTATGACTTGGGACAAAATGTTGAAATATCAAAGCATTTTCATAGAATGAATTTTCCTGGGAAGCAATATTTTGTACATCGTTTTGACGTGTTCCAGACTTGAACTTGCACCTGGCTGAGCTGCTGAGAGGTCACCATGCAAGTGCCTCGTCGTCTCAGGCTGCTTTATAGACGAGCCTCAGGACACCTGAGACTTCCCACCCAAAATACATCACCAGGTCCCACAGCACAACCCAGAAATGCAACAAGGCAGAAGGCAGTAGTTCATCATGGGATATGTAGTCCGGCTAATGACTTGGTCTATCTAAGAGAATGGGCCATCAGATCTCCATCCAGTGTGAGCTGAGAGTACATAAATGTTGAACACAGCTGAGCCCAAATGCTTCGTTTCAGTATTGTTGGCTTTGTTTATTTTTTAGCGTAAAATATGGACAATTCTCAGCCAGCCGTAACAGTGTATTGGTCTGTCAGCACTCCAGAGACATCCCCACCCCAAACTGCATAGCAGAACTGCACCCCTGCTGTCTTCTCCATGACACAGATGGGCAGGAGAGGGGGGCTGTGGTGGCCAACGCTGGGAACGCCTGTCCACACCAGCATGTCCTTGGCCTGGATCTGTTCTGGGGGCCAGATCTATCCATCTCTTCTCGCCACCACCATCTTCAAGAGATCAGGCTTCTAGCTTAAGCTTGTCACTTAAGCTCTCTCACCAAATCTGCCCTCCTTTTGTGATCACTTGTCCCAGTCCTGCCTCGCAGAGTTTTCCAGAAGAGATCAGGGTCAGGGAGCAGAGCAGGGAGTGGGGCCACTAGGAAGAAAGCCATCTTTGGAGGAAAGAGGAAAAACCTCATGTTACACAGAGCTGTAATAAAAAATCCCAGCAGTACAAGGACCCTTGTGCCTTTTTCTGTTGGCCGGTCTCAGCATCAGATTTCACACTACCTGGCAGAAAATGATGGCAGAACTGATTGTCAGTTCTAATTTTTCTAAACATGTCTGGCCTAAGAACTGCAATTGTACATTTTCCCTGTATGATACTTTCTCACACACTGTTTTGTGCTCTCCAACCATTGCCTTTCTGGGAATTCAGGTGACCTGCTTGTGCAGGAATTTCCTTGCCAAACTTCATTCTTCCAGACATTTTTGGTAGCAAGAAAAACAAGCCCCACTCCACACACACACCGTTTTTACCTTTGAAACCTCAATTTCTCCTGGAGCAAGCATGGATCAGGAGCTGGCCAGGACCACACACAGCTCTACTAATATCCCAGCCTGATGAACAAGAGGGGGATGGAGGAGACAACCAGCACACGGTGCAGAAAGAAAGGAGGTGAAATCCAGCCATCAACAGGAAAGGACTGTGAAGCCCTTGCTCAGATCAAAAAACCTATGAAAATGAGTGGAGGTTTTGAAAGAATAAGGACAGAGGCCCATGATCTGCATCCTAGAGCTGTGCATGAGAGACTCCTCCAGGCATGAGCCCCATTTTGGGAAAGACCATGCAAGCAGGCATGCCCATTGCTTCCTCTCAGACCCATTGCAGGTCTCTCCATGGCCAAAGTCTTAAGGGCAGCCAGGGACAAAGGTGGGTTTCTCACTGCCAGTTCGGCCCCAAGGCTGGTCCAAGCCCCTTGCAGAGCTCCTGGTGGGGTGGGGGGTTGTCCCCGGGGCTTGGCTAGAAATAAATATGTTGCATTCCTGTGGGTTTCCTGGCAGGCCAAGCAATCACATCCTGCTGAGTTAGGATCACAACCATTTGTTTACTGTGGACTTACCTTCTGATGTAACGGAAGACTTGATTTCCACCGTAACTCATCAGTCAATATGTCACAGGCTGCAAGGATGCGTCTAGCCAAGGGTTGGAAATGATGCATTGGACAGAGTTCTTGCAAAAGGGGATTGTTTTGTTCCAAAAGCAGGTCTTCACCCAGCAAAAGGTGTTGCCAGCAAATGCAGCTCCTTCCTGGAGCCCACAGCCCTCCATGCATCTCCTGCAGCAAGCACTTTCTCTACTTAGAAACAAGTCTTGCTCCTCCCAGTATTTTCAGGATGTAGAAAGATTTTTGGTACAGTCTTCATGGCCACAAACACATTGTGCATGTTGTGGGCTTAATGAACAAAACGAATCTGTAATGCTTTCCTTCAGATCGTTTCCACCAAGATATGACACATTCTTAGGTCCAATCAGTGGAAGTTTTTACTTAAGAAAAGACTGGGAAAGAGGTCTGTTGTAGCAAATATCAGCTGATATTAATTGGGAGGGAGCCTTTATCTCCTATAATGCTATGCTAATTCAAACCAGATCAGATTTCCTTGGACACCATAGTGGCAGGCACAGATTGTTACAAGAAGCACGACTGTTTGTAAGAGCAGACTTGCCTGACCAGACCTAAATCCTAGAAATGCTGTAACCTGGCCAGAAAGCACCTGACTTGCTGACAGGGTAGGTTCAACTGGTCCCACTGCTGTGAGGTCTGCCCATTCAGATGTCCGATCCCTTGTCAGGCAAGGGCTTCACCTCTTTTTCCTTGCTGTAGTGCCAAGAACACTCAGTCCTCCACGCTGCAAAAGGCTGAAGCACGTGGCTTTCTTTCCAGCCAAGCATCAAGGAAATCACAAACTCTCAACCTTTCAGTAACCTTTAAATAATGCACAACTTATCCAAGTTGGGACAGACCCTGTGATTTTGCATCACTGCAAATTCACCCTACAGCTGCCCGGCAGGAACTGATGAGGAGTCACTCCATGTGGGGAGTAATTTGCTGGTGTCAGGGCAATAGAACTGATTACTTCCCACTCCTGGAGGAGCGTGAAAATATATATTTATGGCATTGGGTTCAGGTGTTTTGGCTCCAGAAAACTCTTGTCTCAGTTTGCTTGAGACACAGGGAGTGAGTGAAAACACCAGAGAGTCAAATGATGCTTCTCAAAGTATGTATGTGATTCCTCAGGACTGTAGGAATCAGGATTTCTGGATGCAAATTCCCCCGCCAAACTCCAGGAAAAAATGTCCAAACACACTTACAGACTGGGACAACAGCAGCCTGAGCAACCCTGCCTGCTGGCCCCAGCTTTATGTGGGGTCCCCTTTGGCACCCAGTCATGCAGAGAAGGGTGCCACATTGGCTGACAGATCAGGTGAAATCACTCTCATGATCTGCTCCCTAACTACAGTTTTCCAGCATAATTTTACCTCTCACCTTTTTTACTCTGTCCCCAACTAATTTGTTATCTACACAGTTGTTTCCTACTTCTGCTCCTAGACCTTACCATAGCTTCTCTTCCAGTGATGCTGAGTGCTTTCTCTGATGCTCCATACTAAATGAATTCTTTCCCTGGAGTCCTAAATGACACTAGAAAAAGTATTTCCTCTTGTTGTTTTTTGGGATTGCCACTTTTCAGATGCGCTGGCTCCACCATCATAGGGAGGGTTAGCCTGAAATGAGGAACATCTTGTTTGCAGAGGCAGCACTGGGAAGCAAGAGCAGCATAGATGGAGGAGGAATGGGGAGACCTCGCAGAAACGCTGCCCAGTGGTTGAAGGTGGCACCTCACAGCAGCACCTCCCACAGGTCAATGGCAGCACTCGTAAGAAAACTGTTTTCCGTGTATTTGTCACCTCTGAGTTCAGATATTTTGGAGATGGCCATAGTACTACAGCTAAACAGAACAGAACATCCTCTAGTAACTTTAAAAGTGAAGCCCTTTGACTGAAATATCTTTTTATCTGTCACGTCTTCCTATATCATCTGCAAAGCTGTGAGTCTGTACACAACAGCATCTACCCCCAGGTTGGTTCACTCTCTCTGCATCTTCGAAAATAGAATAAAAATTTCCCAGTGCAGGCACAGAAGCACCAGAACTAATTTTCCGGCAGATGCAAGAGACCGTCAACTAATGTAGGAAATTAAATGTTTAAGGAAATTATAGAACGAAAATATAAACTCTTGAACAGAAGCCAAGAAATACAAATTCCATCATTTATCAAAAAAACTCCAAAATGAGCCTGAAATGGTGTGCGGACGGCTGAATGAAAGGCTATATTCAGGCAGCAGCACTGTTTAGCTTACTTTTTGGACCTTTTCCCTTTATTGATGCTGTTGGGAGGCCCTCATTCCAAAACCTCTAATGCTGTCGTGTTCTAGGATGAGTTACTAAAAGCAACCATTCTTCTGCATATGAAAACATTCGATTATTTGCATGTTCGGTGTCTTTAATGCCTCTTTTGTGCCTCTGTTTTTTGCAGGGGGAGGCAGATGAGGGGTCTTGAATTTCAGCAGTATTCTGATATAAACTTCCTCTGAGAGAGGGAAGGCAAAGAAGAAAAAGTCTTTGCAAGCCTGAAATGGAGTCGAGGAGGACTGGCTTTCTTGATTTACTTGAAGGGACTGCTGAAGGTGTTTATTCAGGATTTGTGGAGTCCTGCCAGCCCTTAAATTAAGACTCAGCCCTGAAGTTTCAGCATTACCTAGCATTCCTTGAGCCATGTGACAAAAAATGCCCAATCTGAACCAGCCCAAACTGTTGCTGTAGTGGCACGAATACCATCACTGTGCACAGAACAGATGAAAGGCTCAGAAAGCTGCTTCGCACAGCAAGGGGCGAGGGTGTACAGTGCTAGGCAAGTGTTTCAGGGCAGAAAACCTCCTGGCAGGTCACAGCAGTCAAGTCCAAGCCTCTATGTGGTCATCTTGGCTCTCTCTTGCATGGGCTAGAAGGTTACAGGGAAGCTGGGGGCACCTGGCCAGTTGTAGACATGTTACCAGCATTAGGAAATACTTCAAATACTGTCCAATTGACCTGTGAAACTCGCTGCTACAAGGCATTACCAAGGCTCCGGATATAAGCAGATCATGGCTTGTTCCCTAGCACATTGGGTGATGTTGAAGCAGTGTTTGGTGCTCGGGGAGACTCTACCCTCCTGTAAATGCAGGTTAAGTCTCAGTTAAAACTGCTGCTGAGCTCAGTTGTGCAATTGCAAACAACTAAGAGCTCACAAATAGCCAGTGGCCACAGCTCAGTGGAGAAGTGGTAATTCATTATGCCATGATAATTCAATTGCTTGTGATTTTCTTCCCACAACCAACAAATCTAGCAGGAATCCAAAAAAGGATTACTTGAATTTATGGCTAACAAGATTAGCTGGTCATAAGAGCCAATACTAAACAAACAAAAAATAAGAGGTTTGGAAGAAATAAAAATCCTCAGGGTTTAAACCAGCGAATGGGGATTAGGAAGAAATTTCTCTGAGGTTCAGTTATTCCTAATCTCTTGCAGCTCCTTACATCTCCTGCCAGAGCCTCTAGCCTTTGCCCAAGAAGTACTGGCCTAGACAAAACACTCTCCTGCTGCACTGCAGGCAGGCGTGGGTCTGCAGAGGACACTGAAGGAGACCACCTTGTCCCCTGCATCCCACGGTGGTCCTCGATCACTCGACGCCATCCCTCTGCATCCCATTTTTGACTCATAGGCGTTTGGCACCGGAGCTCAAGATTTACTCGTCAAGGTGCTCCCACAGCTCCGAGCCTTCCTGGTTTTCTCAGTCCCTCTGACTTGCTCATTTAACACTGCTTTTATTAGAGCTTTTATTATGGAGCCCAGCTTTGCTTTCCTGGGCCAGCAGCACCATCTACAGCCTGCTCCCACATGTGCAACCCGCTTCTGCCTGTGGGAACGTACCTCCTCCTTCCATCTGCAGCTGAGAAAAAAAAGAGACAAAAATAATTTACACGTGCTAGGGTGGAAAAGAGAAGGTGGCAGAATGAACTGCACCTCTGTGGCTAGAAAAACTAATATGCAGTCATATACAGCTGTTGTATTGTACTAAAAGAAGGGAGGTAGCCTTTGTATAGTTAGAGGCAAAAAGGATGTCATTTGTAGCTAAACATGTTGTCTGCTGTTACCTTGTTCTCAGGTGGCACTGTACATATTTGGAGAAGAGAGCTCTTCAGCCAGGGGTTATATGACCGTTGTATACTGCTTCCATGACGCAAAATGGAGGAAACAGGCAGATTCATAAAAGCAACTGGAGACAGAGCCAGGACCAGAGCCTGTGGCCACTGCTTACAATTTCCCAGCCAACAGCAGGGTCATTGCTACTTTTCCAAAGGCAAACAAAGAGGGTCACTGCCTTCAGTGTCCCAAAAACATCCACCCAGTTCAGAACAAGGGCCCATGGCACAGTCCCTCCGTGCACCTTGACCTGCAGCGGTGCTGTGCGGTGCTTCCAAGGACCACTTCTGGGGCAAACTTATAACCTGCAGCTGAAAACCATCTAAAATCACTCTAACATGCCGCTGGAAGAGAGAGGGAGAAACCCAGGGTGTAGCCTCTTGTAGCTCTCTGCAATAGGAATTAATATGTAAGAGAAAGCACTGAGAGAATGCTGGCAAGCAGAGCATGCCCCATGCTCGCAGAGAAGAGCAAAAGTGGAAGAAAAAAAAAAAAACTTACTTCCCTCTGTCTCCTGGTCTAGGGGAAAACCCTTGCTCGTGACCCATCACTTTAAACTCACTAGGCTGCCCTTCGAAGGGCTCAGCTGGATAGGGGACCCAGTACCCTAGAAATGGGAGTGGGCTGGTGTGCTGCCTTCCCCAAAATGATCTGGAAACGTCATATCCTGAAAAATGGGCTGGCCAAAGCACTGAAGTTTGTACAGGAGAGACCAGTCCTGCATGGTCCCGGTGCTACATACCGCCACTGAGGCCACTACAGCAGCTGCGTACATCTGCATCGTGATACACACAGAAAGGAGGAAGAGCTGGGTGTGCCAAAAAGTGGAACAAAATGTCCTAATCTATCCTGTCTGGTTTTGCAAAAAAAAAAAAATCGATGTTTTGCTTTGCTGTTACAGGAGCCGTGGACCAGTGAAACCAAGGGAACAGATAGATTTCTCCCTCATCTCCTCTTCCTTCCTCTCCTCTGCAGAAAGCTGGATCTGCTGTACTGGCAGCAGGAGCTGAGCTAGACCCCACCAGCACTGGTTAGACTCTGGAGCACGGGTTGTACCTTGTGGCTACATCCATACTGGTAACCTAGATGGGACCAAGACACACTCCATAGTCCCAGGGGTGTCTGGGGCCTCCCACAAGATGCTGGGGCACAACAAAGCAACATGGGCCAGGAACTGCCTTCCCAATAGGTAGTTTGGATGGAACCCTCTGCCACTCCTGAGGAACTGGTTTAAACACCTTGGGGAAAGCTTCTATATGCAGTAGGACACCACAGTCTCGGGTACCCAGGGGTAGCAACAACCAGGTCCCAGAACCACAACTGCAAATCAAAAGTTCCTGGCAGGAAGGAGCAGAGATTTCCCAGGAGATGCAGAAGTGCCAGGACCACGCATCTTTGATCTTGTTCTCTCTGTCTCTCTCTCTGAGTAACAAGGGCCTGTATGGGAATAAATCAGCATGTTAATGGGGATGCTAATTGCAGCTGAATCTGGGATGGACTAAAATCTGCACATTCCTTTTAATTATGAATTCTACAGCCCAATTTGAACCACACTTGGAACAATTCATGAAAGCAACTATTATTTTAAAGATCAACCATCCTTTCAGTGGTTTTGATATTTAGATTAAAATATAAAGCAGATAACAGGAGAGATCCCAATCTCTGTATCACAGCATAATCCAGATACCTCCCTTATAGTGGAGGAGCCATTCAGAGTAACTGAGGTCAGGATAGGGCCCTGTATTTGAGAGCGTGCCTTTTTAATAAGAGGCAGAAATGCACTTCTGTTCCCATTTCTCCTTGGCTGAACGATGACGTCCTAGTGATAAGTAATTGGCGTTTCAATGCCTGTGTGTGGTGACTACATTCTTGAGTGAGCAGACTTATGAAGTGCCTGTAACTACAAGCCCTACATGTCAGTGTGTGTATATATATATATATACGTATATATATGTGTGTATATATATATATGCTGTTTTGTTACCACTCCTCCCTGTGCTGAGGAGTCTGGTTGGAGCTGGTACCAGTTTCCCCATTCCAATTTCTCCAGCCCAGGGCTTCGCAATGGGGTTTAAACACCTTTAGCTTTTTCTTTTCTTTTTAGGCAGCTTAAGGAAGGAAGCCTAAAGGAACTGAAATATCCCCTCACACCCACAGTGTTATACGTGGCCCAGAGCCCTGTCTTGTGTCTGCTACCACTGAAGACAGCATGAGTGAACCAGTATCGAAGATTTCTCCCTCGTGGCAGCCTGTCTTGTGAGGGGATGATCTACAGCCACAGTTATGAAGGCTAGTGTCTCTTACAGGATTCCTTTGAGGGCAAGAGGAGAGGTGAGAAACCAGGTTCTGGATCTTCTCCACCTCCTTCCAAGGTCTGCTCATTTGCTTCTTCAGGTTAAGCTTCCAGCCCTCACGGTGCCTTGCAGCAATGAGTTCCACAAGTCATATCAGCATTCCTCACTCAGTCCACTACTTTGTATGAATTATTCCCAAGCTTTGGTTATTTAGTGTAGTCTAAGTGTCCAGTCTGCCTTCTCTTGCCAGGCCATCCTCCTGCCAGTAGCTTTTTCTCCCCCTTTATTTGTTACAGTCACCGTTCTCCAAAGAGTGAAACCCATCAAGTCACCCAAGTCTCATCTGTCAATGCATAATACCAGAATTTGCATTGGCTGTTTCTTGAGCTTGAGATATTTCCAGTGACACAGAAACTGTGATAGCCCTTAGGAAATAATTTTAACTAATCACACAGGTTCCTCTTTTTCTATTGTCTTTCCATTAAACCCTCTGTAGGTCCCAAAAGCACCTCACTTGGGTCTTCTCCAGCCTTTGGCTGCCTGAGGTCTCAGCCCCAAGGCCAGACTGGTCTCACTGGCACAGAAGCAACATCCAAAGCTACTCTCTCTGATTTCTCCAGAATGCCACTGGCAAGAGGCCACTCCAAAACCCTCCTTTCCCCATCCACACATGATCTTTTTTTCACAGCTTTCTGTATTTGTCCTGGACATTTCATACCTGCATCCATCCTAAAATGTTTGCCTGAAAAATAAGCAGTTTGGCAAGTTTCCCCATTATAGCCTATTCTCACGTCTTTCTGGGGCTTTGCTCAGGAGACAGTAGAAAGCTCCAGGGGATTCTGTCTTGGGTCACATCTCAAACCTGAAGACAATTTACTTGTGGCAAAGCCCAGAGCCCTTATAGCATCTTGATTTGGGATGTTGCTCTACCCCTAATAGAAAGGCCTAGAGACTAGGTCCAGGCATGCACATACTTCCTTCTATACTGAATTTAATTTATGGTGTGTTGTCATATAAAGAGCTGTTAAATGGAGTGCTAATCTTCTTCTTTAAGGACGAGCTTTAATACCACAGGGGTATGAACAGGCTTGTGCACTTGAATCATCTAAGAAGTTGCATCTGTCTAGGCTTTCTCCTCTGTAGAGAGTCAGGGTGGGAAGTTATGGCACTGCTGATAGCAGTGTATGAGAATTGGTCAACAGTCAGCTGAAGATGAGCCAGCAGTGTGCCCAGGTGGCCAAGGAGGCCAACGGCATCCTGGCCTGTATCAGAAATGGTGTGGCCAGCAGGAGCAGGGAGGGGATTGTTCCCCTGTACTGG
>JAVJGG010000054.1:40030808-40054428 GCA_035590195.1 Aviceda cuculoides
TTCTTCTGTGCAATTTAAATTTTTGTAACAGGGAGTGGAAAAAAGATGAGTTATACCTGCTTTGGAGATATAAATTGCAACCTTGGAAGTGAAGGGGCATGTTTAGATATCCAGCTGAAGTCACAGTTTGACTCAGCCCATGCCTGGTTCCAGTTTCACACCAAAATGACTTTGTTGAAATTTCCTCATGACAAACTATGACATTTCTTTAATTACTGTGCCATCAGAGCAGTACAAAAGGACTAGAAAGTTGGTCAGAATCCAACCCAATGACTGTAGGATCAACCTGGAGCCATTCCCTGAATCCAGCAGGGTTTAAGCCATGGCTTCTGAAGCAAAGTCTTTAACTACGCAAGAGACTAAAGCCTGTGCTTGGACCATGACAACTGTTCTGCTGAAAATTAGTTTTGGTAGAACAGGAGTGGAAATGGCTAGAAAGAAGGTGACTTTAGACCATGTAGGCAAGGCTACACAGTTACATTTTCTTTGGAAGCCTAAGAGAAGAAAACATCCCATCACAAAACAGATTGACCAACATCAGTGCAGGTATACGGCATGGATTGCCTGCATGGTAGCACAGTCAAGAAGAGTCCAAGGGCAGATGTGTGTCCCCAAGACTTCCTGGACAACCAAAGAAATGCCATGAAAAGATGTTAAAAGCCCAGACCTGTGGAAGCCCTGGATATAGACACACCAGTGCTGTTAGATTACACAAGTAGGTTCAGTACTGATCAACTCTGAAATAAAATACAACCTCCCATAGCCTGTTCTCAGTTCAAGTATATCTGGAGCAAGAACAGTCATCCTCTATTTTTACAGCACCTAGCAATTGTTCATATAAATAATAAATAAAACCAAGCAAGAAGCAGCACCAAGCAGTATCAGTTTTCCTTCCTATTATCTGCTTGCAGAGAGGCCAATCCACATAAGATGAGGCTCAGTAAGTAAATGGCAATAAGGTAAAAAACCAGCCAGCTTGATTCTTATCTCAGTAAGCATACACTAACTAATCCCACTGAAACACACATGTATTTTGCATAGAACAGCTCACACAAGTTCATTAATGTGCATCTGGCCACCTATAGCGTATGCTGTAAGGGCAAATTCTTCTGAAGGGGACCGTCTAGCATTAGAAGGATAGTAACAAGAACGATTCTTTAAAATAAGGAAGGTAACAGTTAAACAATACTTTTCAACATTTAAACAACATGAAATTCTTACAGATGATGTGAGTGTTAAGTTGGAGGTAGCTATGGCACCGGCAGAGAAAAATAAGCCATCCCTTCTGAGCAGTTTAAAAATGCAGGCCACCCCCCCCCCCCACCCTTTAGAAAGGAAAATACAGTTATCCAAGCTAAAAGCTAGGTAATGCCTTGAAGTTAAGCCCTGGGGACTCGCACATTCAAAAACTGCTCACTCATCCTCTTCAGTGCCCAGGCATTTATAGCAATCTTCATTCAAGCATTGGTTTTCACATACTGTCAGTTTTTTTTGTAAGTACTGACACAATCAGGGAACAGGAGAGCCCCAGGCAGATTTCACAGGTGGCGGTCACAGATTACAGTAGGAGTGTGGTGTGCTGTCTCTCCACATTACACTGAAGTGCAATTTCCATTATCCAATATCAACAGGCAATAACCAGCCACACGAGGCGTGATTCTCGATAACATGTGATAATAGACCAAATAAGAATTGTCAAGCACTGACACTACCATATCTGGTATGCTGGTCTCTACTGCGCTTCTTCCTCTGTATCCACCTCCATCAGCAGACTGAGGACAGTGATGTCTGTAAGGACGCTATATTCAAGCGACAAAACAAACAGGTTGAAAGTCTCCCCTCCCTTCTCTCCCAGCAGCCCTCCTCCCTTCATCCAGCAAGCTACCAGACCAGAGATATTCTGCATACATAGCAGAAAGCCAGAGGGAATAGCAGAAAGCCATTTTACCCTGAAGGAATACAGGAAGGTGAGGATGATCCCAGTGCTCCCTTATGCAGCATCTGCCTAAAGGCACACACAGTGGTATAATTCTAGTTTGGTAGTTGTAGCACAACAACTCCAGACAGTGTTGTCACTATTTACATGCACTCCGTTGGCATACAATCATTTAGCAGCTCTTTATCCTTTCCAACAGGAATTTAGCAGAACAATTGTCTTATTAGCATTAAACACAACTGGAGAAGAGGGACAAACTCCATCTCTGCAATGTGCTGACGCACAGCCCAGTCTAGTACAGCCAATATTTCAAAGAACAGCAGCTACATCTTGTGGAAAGATTCAGCATTGCAGGCTTATTCCCAATAATGTGTTTGTAAAGTTCATAAATGCAAGTTTAGCTTTATACTAATCTAGCCAGGGATTCTGCTGAAACGCTCTGCCCTCTTCTACCCCTTTCTGTGCAAGATGTGCAAAGTGAACCTGCACAGCACACTGCTCCACTGCTAAACTGCAGTGTTGTCCAGTCACCACCATTTCCCCTAGACTGGTTTGTCTGGCTCACCGCACCAGAGATGACCCAACACCAGGGCGCAAAGACAGGCCTACCCTTAGTGGCTGTATGTTTGACCTTATCTAACCATAGGCTACAGCAGCCTATAACCTCAATAGTCACTGAGGACTTTAAAAGAAATCAGTTTCCACAACAAAACATACATGAGCAAGACAGTTCACGAATTAGACCAAGTACAAGATTTCTTATCTGTACAGTTAAGTCTATTACAAAGGAATATTCCAAGACACAGCCTTGAGGAACCCCTGCTATCTGAAGTTGAAGTAGGGAGTAAACTTTGCTTTTGTACACTCTGTTTTATGACTAATTTTTTCCTCTGCTACCATCTGGCACTTTCCTAAACAATAAGTAAAGGAAAACCCACAGCAGAGCAACTTCTGCCGGATCTAGGCATTCTATATTGTTGCTACTGACTTCATACTGACACTCTCAGGTTAGTGTAGAAATCACAAAGAAAACATCACAGACCATAAACTTGAAGTGTGTTAATTAACTGCAGACTCGCTCTACTCTATAGGATGTAGCTACCTAACCAAAGGTAGACCCCAGATCTCCCAAGCACTGCTACTTACTTTTCCACCTGCCCTGTCAGACTACCCTTATATGTAAGGGAAGGGCTCCACATACAGATACGAGCACACCCAGCAGCAACAGCCCTTCTGAGAGGAAGACAAGCTACTAGTCAGGCAAGTGAGGGAATGACTTCCCAGTAATATTAGAAATAAAAAAAGCTGTAGCTTGCAACAAGACAATCCTGTCAATGTCTGTTAGGTAATAACAGCTTATCCAAGATGTCTGCTATTGCCCTAATTAAAGCTGACTTCATCATAACCCATGACCTGCAGCCTACATCTCCCAAGGCTTCTCCATTACAAGCAAGTGGTAGGGAGTTCTCAACAGGTAACTGGAAAGTCAATAGCAGACAGACTAGTGACATGAAAGAAAAAAAAAAAACAAACAAACATCAAGATAGAGTAGCAAGCAATCTGTCCTGGTATTCAGTACTCTCCTCAGCTTGCCTGCAAAACCAGAATCACTCCAGCTCCTCTTTAATAAAAAAGAACACTGAAGTTACAATTATTTTTTTTGCATCACAAAATACTTCATAGCATTTGTGACAGGTCAAGTTTTATTACAATCTTGTAACTCTGGAATGTTTCAAGTGAGACAGCGGGAAGTACAAAACAGAGACATGGCCCATGCTGACCCTCACCAGCAAAGCCAGGTCATGAGTATAGAACCTTGGTGTCCTTACACAGGGAAGAGACCAAGGGTGAGACAATCCAAGTTTTTCTGACATGTGAAAATGTTATGCAATACACTGTCACCTACTGGGAACAGCAACTGAACTTAAGTTTGACATTTCTAACAAAAAATACAGCCAATAATATGCAAGACAAGTGCAAATCAAGAGTTTTATTTTTTCCCAACATACATAATTAAAAAAGTGAGTGAACACACACAAGACAGGAAGTCAGAGAGACTAGACATATTTACAAGACAGTTAAGCTATCAAATTTTTTCCATCTTCAGGATCAAGTCATCACAGATTTTCGTTAGTTCATCATTTTCTTTAGTCTGTTAAAGACAGAAAAAAAAGTGAGGTTTAGGTATGCCTAAGCTATGGTACACCCATGTAGCGAGCCGAGTTGCAACAAGCCATGTTTGCCAACACATAGAATAAAAAGTCCATTTACATGCTAGTGACTCATGCAAATTTAAAGGACAATCCACTTTGTAGAAGGTCACACAGCACACTTAAGAGCCCCGGGAAGTTAGCCAGAATCCACTATACTGTTTCTACTTCTTCCACAGACTTCCCCATAATAAGTGGAGACCAACTGATCTAGGGAAATAAGACTTGTCAGACTCAGTCTTTTTGTTAGAGACACTGAAATTCAAGATAGCGACAGTTTAGATTTTAATCCTCACAAGACAGACAACTCTGTAGGATGATGCTTTGATACTTTTACTGACATATGGTGATAATTTCCAGTTTCTGTAATTCCTTATATGGTCAAACCATTTTAATAAGAGTTCTTAACATAAAATGTTACTGGTTTTATAACATGAACTAAACTAGTTCTGTGTTAAATGGCTTGTCTCATCTCTCCGGTTACAGGCCTACTCTTTCCTCAGCTATGCAAACCTTAGCCATATACCTGAAGACTAACACAGATATGGGACTTTTGCCCAAACAGGAACATGTCAGCATTACCTATTTTTGAGCCTTCAATCCTGGCAAAAGATACAACCTTGATGCAGTAAAACTAATAGCATGCATTTCCAGCAATACGACTTTTAACACTCAAAGCTTTTTCCTTTGAAGGGTTCTAACAAACGAAACTGATGTGCCCTTACAAAACATTTTAAGACTTTATGCAATATGAAACAAAATCAAATACAAGGATTAATGGCCTGAACAATATTGAAATAGTTCAGCCAATACAAAAGAGCCTGCATTAGGCCCAATAGTTTACAAATCATGTTTATGAACAAGCTGAACCAGACTGTTATTCAAGATTTGTTCTGAGATCCTGCTCTGGGACATATTTAAGTTTTAGATCACCACCTCCTTCAGTAGTTCAGATTACCTCCTGACACAGAACCTGTGTTAATCACTTCTGCAATGCATCTATGGGAACAAACCTTCGGCTTCAAAAAAATCTAAACATACAGATGAGCCTTGACACAGAGTTGTGCCTTAAGTTTCAATGCCTATTTCCCAAAGCCTGCCAAGACAGTAGCCACCAAAACCAGCACAGTTAGCATGGCTATTTCTAGCACTGGTACAACGTAGTGCTTGACCTAGTCTAAGGCAATAGTTTGAAGAGACTCACCCATGGCATTTGGACTAACCTTTTGTTCAAGACTCTTTTCTAAAGACTGGATCCTCATTTGTTCTTTGCGGAGACTGGCTTGTAGTGCTGCAGTCTCTGATTTAGCTTTGCTTCGCACCTGGGCAATTTCCTCATTTGCTCTGAAATAGAAAGAAGCAGATGGTGTTTATATCCCTTTCAGACAGCACAGCAAAACTGTTCATAGAATCACACTAGGTGCTTGTACTTTGGATTGATCCCCAAACTAAACATGTTTTAAGCTAAGTTTTGGTATTAATGAATGACATTTTGCAGCAACTGTGAAAACAATATATTTCACTCCCAGTACTTGGCTTCTTGACATGGTACTTACTGATGCAGCTTTTCTTCAGCATGTGCCTTTAGTGTCTGATATCTCTGCTCCTCTTTTTTAATTCTAACCACGTATTCTTCAACACATTTTTTCAGAGCTTCTTCATTCTGTCCCAAAACCAAGAAGCTTAGTTAGCTTTTTATGTGCTAGTAGACAGAAAAGTCTCTCCACAAATGGGCCGATTACACCGAAGTGGCAGTATTTGCTCATCAGAATAACAGGAACAACTGTGAAGTCCCACAGACCTACATAGGGACTAAAGCTCCTCCTTTCAACGCTCTTAACTTTGCAAACTAAGATTTATTCACCCCATTTCCCTCCCAATATTCTGATATTTTGTTACAAACTTTACTAAAGGGGAAAGGTCACTGAAACTAAGGTCACTAATCAGTTGTGTGCTTTGTTTTGTTGTTTGTTTTTTTTTTTTTTTAAATCAGCTTTGTCTTAGCTTGCAATTGTCCTAAGAATATCTAGAAATCCAGCTACTTCAGGGAATCCATGGAAAGATTCAGGCTTTGGACCCTGATGTAAATGAATCAACATTAACGGCAAGAAAGCTATCTTGGTAGGCACAGACACTATGACACCTTATTTTATTAGGTATTGCAGCAAGTTGGAACTGCTTGAAACAAGGGCTAAGACTCCCCTACTAACTCTAGCTCTTGAATCCGGAAACTTCATTTCCAAGTGATGCTTTAACTCTGTGCTAACGAAGGGCTTCTGAATTTAGTGTGAAGAGATGGAAGAGACAAGATGAACGAAGACTGACATGTTAGTAAAGCAGAAACTTAAGTCATAACACAGACAACATGCCCGTTTCTGACTACCACTAGACTACCACTCAAACCTAGACTAGAAACTTTTAACAGGCTCGATCTAAGATTGAGTAAATAGGGAACATTAAAGGATAACTGAAGGAAAAAATCTGAAGGCACTTTTTTTAAACACCAACTGAATCTTCTTTATGCATTTCATGTAATAAGAAACCATAGCTTATGCTCCTCATTAGCTTCACTCCTCCTATCTCTGAAGATGCTGCAGAACGAAGGCCTGACTCTACAAAGTTGGCGGGGGAGTTTAAGCTAAAGAACACCTAATAAACTATTATAATTTTGACTTTTAATAGCAAATCCTCTTCAGCATCCATTCAACACAAAGGGAAACAAGCTGCCATTATGCAGCAGTTGCTAGACGACAGCCTGTCTCTGATTAACAGAAAAATGATATGCAGGCAGCAAGACACAGCTCATTCTTCCATTTGAAGAAACTTAGGCTTCTAACAGAGATCATTATCATACTTTAACCCAACCACTAAATACAATAAACCAGTAATTTTTTTAAATCTTTAAATAAACAACTTTGCACCTGGTTTTACAGGTGCCTGTACTAGTAATTAATGATTGCTCTAGAAATTCATCACTTCCTCTCCACTAAGTCTCATTTATCTTGGAAGGATATTATTTGCATTATAACATCTTACTTTGTGGTAACCCTCTAGCACTTCCTTCTGTTTTTCAAGTCGTTTGAAGAGTTCAGAGAAAGATTTCTCCATAGAGTTCAGATCTGAAATAACTTGTTGCTTCTCTTCCACCACCCTCTGCATTTCTTTCTTTGAAAATTCCTTCTGCTTCTGAGCATCCTCTAAAGAAAGTGGAGTTAAGAGAGTTACACTCATGATAGTTGTTGCATTAGTATAAAACTAGTTCCACAGTATGGACAGATAACCTCCGCACCTTCAGTTCTTCCTCTTAAGCAGAAAAGGGTTTCATAATGCAGCCTCTCCTCTGAAAGGACACCATATCTCTGCTTTTAAGGAAGCAGTTATATTCTCTTTATTTACTAGATACTACCTCATACCAACCCTAAGGCCATTAAAGACCAATTATAAGGTGCCTGCCCAAAGCATTGTTTCTCCTGCAATGTTGTCAAAATACTACACCCAAGGAGTTTACCATAACAGGGGCCTCAAATATTGTAATAGAAACAAGGAATCCAAAAATATTTGTTTGCATTAAATATACACAATAGCTGGAAGATCTGGAGGAGACTAGGATAACAAGCCAAACTAGCATAGCAAACTCTTTCAGGACAAGTTTTTGTTAGCATACCTGAGCTGTGTTTCCCATAGGTTTAAAGTAGCACAAAAAACCTGACTTAATATTCAGTCTCCTTAAAGAACTAAATTTAAGCAAGGCACAGAATTTGGCTATTCAGCTTTGAACTAGGAGAATGTACCTACACAACAAGAGTTTCATTCAATGTCTTCCTAGCTTTGAAGCCACAAACTTGACTGAAACAAAGGCCAGATCTGTCCAGCAACAACTCCTATTGACATCACTTCAATGAGGTCAGATAATAAACAGTTAAGCACAAGGTGCAGACAACTGGATCTGGATCTGAGGTGCAGATTAACTGGATTTAATAAGCCAACAGCTCACACTCCACTGTAGAGTAAGAAAGAGTTAGATGTGTTCATGCCTGATTCAGGAAGTCATCACTAGCTACCAAGTGATATCATATCTGTATAAATATGCAGATCTGAAACCTTACACTCACCCTGGAAGCTCTTGAAATATTAATGCCATCAGATATGAAAGAGTACTAACTTCAGTTAGTAACCTTAGGCTAAGTATGCCCCCCCACCCCAAGCCATTCGAAGTGTAAATATGGAACTTACCCATCATTTGTGTTATTGTACCTTCGAATTCAGCAACTATTTTTCTAAAAAAACATGAAAAGAGTGTTGAACATAAGTTAAAGGTAGCTGGAGTAAATAGATATAAAAGTCAGGACAGATTCATACCCCATTTCCTTGTATTCCATATGAAGCTTATTATACTTCTTTTTCCATTCCTCAGTCTCCAACTGTTTCTCTTGAACCTTTGAGGGGAAAAAAGTAAACCTTTATTTCTCGCACAGGAAGATACACAAGATTTGATACTCGGAACAGTCTGAAGGGCAGCTTAGGTATACTTATAACTCGATATGGAGAAAAATAAGTTCTAACTGCTTAACAATCAAAATTAAGTGTTTCATTACAAATTTGAGTTAAATGAGATGTAGATTGATATGTAGGTTTCGCATACAGGATTCCCACTCAATGTTACCAATATCTCTTCAAATGGCAAGATCAGAGCCAACTCAGCCAACCTCTTGGCTACTCGTACTCATTGTATATGTAGATCATTGTTCCTTGGCCAGTTATGTTCTCTTGAAGTAATATTCTCTCAAGTGACATGTATTTCCCTTTTATTTACAAGGCAGACAAAAAAAAAAAGCCACACAAATCTGCTAATCTTAACAGGAAAGAGCAAATACCAGAAATCTAGTCTAGCCAAAAATCAAATTGCTGTTTGGAGTAATTTATATCCAACACTCAATCATCCCACTACCATGTTTCCAACTTTAAAGACAGCTAAGTTCATTTAATAACAGCCATACCTATTTCACATCAGCTGAATTAAATCAGAGCTCCCAGTAACAGTATTAAGCAGTATAAGCACTCTTTGCTAAATGCTTTGTGCAAACTCCATAAACTTAATTTTGCCCTAGGGTTTCTATTAAGAACTGTTAGTTGTCTAGTTGACTGCAATGTGGGAGGCCTTCAGAGACAACAGAGGCCCAAAATACATAAAACCACCTGTAATTTTAAACAGAAGGTGAGAGCACATGAGTACTGCTGATTTCTCTTCAAAGTGGCACAGTATACTGTAGACACTGGTTTTCAGTATTTCTTTAGAGCAAACTCATTTTAAACATATTGTAGTATTTCAGATGACAGGAAGTGGGGCACAAGTGAAAAAAGAACATACCAAAATATAAAGAGAAAACATTAACAATAGTTAGGCTAGAAACAAATGTTACAAAAGCAAGAATGTGTGAAGATGGAAACTGGAGAGAAAATTTCATTTGCAAACGCAAAAGAAATGGTTCAGTAGACTCAAAGAATGCTTTCATGAAGTGCTGTATTTGCCCAGAAGGAAAACAGGGGTTTTGTTTTTTTCCTTTCCTCCCACTCTTGAGTTGCTTCACCAAGATTTAATCTTAAAATTTAGTCTGTCTTCCTTTCAGGTGAATACAGTAATTCCAAGCATTTTTGTTTAAGTGACACACAGCTGGAGTCATCCAGTCACACCTGTCTTGCTACAACTATGTTTGCATATTTAAAATAGTTCTTTGAAACAAGAGATTAGAGCAACAATTTTAAGATATTACAATCTTTACCCCCCCGTTACTATATAAATTCTTAATTTTAGATCAATGCAAAAAGAGTTGTCCTCCTGTCAAAGCTGCACTTGTTTTCCTGTACTAGACAATATGCTGGGTAAAAGTGTCCTTCTAAATGACAGAAAGCAAAAGTTATTCCTAGAAAAGCTAGTATCTTTTTACTCTAAAGGGAAAAAATAACTTAAGTAGCAAAGAATCACAGGTCATTTTTCTTTGGTCTCCTTAGTGTCACTGGCTGCAGTATAGCTAGTCAGGAATTTTGAATGCCCCATTTTCTTCTGAAATTAATTTTGAAGTGACAGGAATAGCTTTAAGGACGTTTATCCTTAAGTACTCCTCTTACATTATTTAGTATTCATAAGGTTACATAATCCAGAAGCTATAATGAATCAAGTACTTAAATTTTTTAATTAAGTGGATACACAACTCTCCTTGCATCAGTAAGAAGATGGGGGTTCAAAAGAAATTTCTGTAGTGATATAGTTAAGAACTGCTTGAAATCTTAACTACTTCTTTCCTCTTCCACTAACGTAGTTCTCCTACAGAGTGAGCTTCAGACCTCACTGTTATTAGCTGGACATAGTGTTGCACCTCCCCAATTCACAAAAAAAAAAAAAACTGATCACTGCACTGAATTGACATTACAGTTTTATCTTGTTTTAAGGAAATAATTATATTAGGAGAAGCTGCTCCCTCCCATTGGGAAGAACAGGTACTTCCTGCCTAGTTTAATGTACTGCTTAGTTTAATAGAGAGTATTCCGATCACTGATATTAGGCCTAACCATTCCATCTGATAATGTATGCTTTTTAATACTGACTAGCTCTAAGGCAGAAGCTGACTAATAGTGAAGTTTACCATATTTCCTTAGATATTACCTCTGAAGAGTTCTATACCTACTGCTCCTATCAAGTGCAGAGCAAGCATTTCAGAACGAGATGCTTATGTCACGTACAGTGGAAAGAATTACCAAGCATAGAGATTTATACCAGATAATCTAAACGCAAGGGACTTTCAAGGCTATGCAAAGTTCTGCTTTGGAAGGGTCACAATACCTCTCTTTTAACCAGTTCAATAGCTGCATCCATGTCTTTTTGGCTGTATTTTAGCACATCTATAATAGCATCCACTGCAGTGTTTGTGGAAGCAGCAAAAGGAACATCACTAGTCAGGGAGTCTGGAATTAGGGGATCTGTGTCCTGTGAAGAGAAAAAAGTAGATACCTATTTTCATGCCACTGATTAACTGTATGCAGATTATTCTATGGTAAGTCAACCTATTTTACTTAAACACCAAAAACACCTCCATAACTTTGTTACCATAACTTACTTTCTTTGTTCTTTTAGAACTATGTAGTTATCTTTAAGGTATAACAGAAACTGCTATCCACCAATTACAGCTATCGGAAACAAAGTAGATGACACCACACTGTTCCCCACCAGTAAAAAAAGCACCATTTCAGGATGAACTGCAGTGTGCAGATCTGTTCTTAAAAGGCTGTTCGAACTATAAGTCTCAGACTGTAGAGCATCAAGTTTAATCAGAGAAGTGCTTTTCATCCCAGCAGTGCAACTAAAATTTTGTTGCTTCAGCTGCACAAAAGACTGCTTGATTAAAGCATTCTTAAGAACAGCTCAAATTCTCCTAGACCATGTGCAATGTCACCAGTTTCCACAAAAGATTTTGAATACTTAAGAAAATGCAATCTGCCAAAAAGTTCAACTTTGATATAAGTGAGTATCCAACCTGGTTTTTAAGGTAACAGTTTAAATAAGCATTAAATATTCTGCAATTCTTAGAATATCTGCATAAGTCTTAAGTCCAGAACCTAGCCCATCCCTTTCCCAAAATATCAATAAGAAACCTGATACCATTCTGGACACCCTTACAGAAGTTGTAAATGTTCCCAGAAGATCTAGTCCTTTTGGTTTCTCTTCATTTTGAAGATTCACTGCAGGCTTTTCAGCTTCCTCAAGCGATTTACTTACATCAGCAACAGGACTAAAAATGAACAAACACCATTATATTCAAGCACTGCCTTTCTTTGTAAAGCTATGTACTATAGCCTAGACTAAGTCAATACCTACCCACACTGAAGTGGAGCTGTCATGATATTCATAGTTGTTTCAACAGTACCAGAAATTGGTTTTCTTGGACTGTCTCTCAACAGAGGGTCAAACTTCAAATACAGCGACTGTTTCCTCAAGGCAGACTCTTTGAACTGAGGGGAAAGAAGCATAAACTGGCAGATATGCTGCTTCATAGCATAACACACACATCCCACACACACACATAAATAATCCTCTGGAGAGAGGGTGAGCCTATTCTTCAGTGGCCAGAGCATTGTTCTCAGGAGAAAAATTACGTAAGAGAACTCAGTGCCCACATGCTTAAGTCCTTATGTAATATCAAGTGAACTCAATCAGCTCACAGACAGAACCAAAAGGGCAAACTTTTATGAACGATTCGAAACCAGAAAGAGACACTGAAAGGGGAAGATAGTATTGTAAGCTGAATGAGTAGTGCATGTCATTCTCTGTCTTCACTCATACAGCAATAGGGACAAACAGTGTGATCAAAACTCAATTTCAATTCAGTATATTCATTGTATATTCAGAGCCACTCCTACTCTGGACCAAAGTAGGAGAAAGAATAACTAAGCTGAACTGATTAAAACATGACATGCCCAATTTAGAAACAGATTTCCTTGAAACTGCCCGTAAAACAATAGAACTTAGAAAAAAAAATATTTTCAAAACAATGATCCTGCACTTTCAAAGCATTATGTTCTTGCAGTTTTGGCAACCAGAGAGGTGAAACAATCTATCTCAGTTTCACCACTATTAAAGAAAAATAGCACCTTTGCAAACTGAAAGCATAAGACATCTGATCCTTAGCAGAATTGCTTATAACTACATTTCCTTCCGGCACCATCTCCTGACCAGCCTTGTAGACAAATTCCTTCAGAATAGAACCTATATTTCTGAGGGCAAGCTCAAAGTGAAGTTATTTCATGAAAACATTTAAGGCTTGACAGTTTCATTTTCCTTTACTCTCCCCTCTGCCAAGGAGGCAAACAAAACATTTCAATGTCATACTTACCGATGAAGTCCCAAACTGTTCAAGATAGTCTATTTCTATGCCCATTCCTAGAACTGGAAAAGGAGGAAATGATACAATGAAGATGCAACATTGTCATATTGTCTTGCAGTGAAGCACCCACAGACAGAAACAAATAGGCATGTGTATAAAGCAAATAAATCCCTGCTCCCACACCATAAGCCCTAGTTTTTCATTGGATAAAAACATTGTATTTCTATCTGGCCCTGAATTAAAAAAAAAAAAAAAAAAAATCAGGAAAAGATTTCTAAGCTAAACAAACTTATAGCTTACATTTGTCCCCACACACCTGTAAGAATATGTAGAATTTAACACACAGTTGAAGAACTTCTTTTGTTCCATGGTTAAAGTGACAAGCACAGTCCAATATTCTACCCTTTTATATAATGCCCCATAAGATAGTAAGATTGGCAATCTCACTGTTAAAATTAGCGGACAGCTCAGATTTGAACAATGAAGTTATAGCCATTTCTCAATACACTGATTCAACTCAAGGAACAGACTGCACTGCAGTCAAGCCATTTACTCATCCTTCCACACAGTGCTCCTACAAGGAATAACCCTTCCAGGTGGTTAAGTCACAGCTATGTAGTAAGCTTTCAAGACAGGCAGGCAAGTACAGGAAGACCATCCACACTGCAATATGAAATCAGCATTCCAGTAGTGCTAAGGCCTGCAGTAGTCTACAAGACTCAAATACAGGCATAGTTGCATAGCTCTAGTGCTCTCAATTTAGAAAGTCCTTAATACCAGAAGTGATTTTAAGGGATCATTTTTTCAGCACAGAAAGCTGCCACTGTAAAAAGATTGTTTCTGTACCAGCCTAAATTTCATACTTCCAGGCAGCTGAATGCTAAAAGCCAGCTTTTTGAATTTAGCTTAAGCCAGAGAAAGTTAGAAATAAGCTAAGGTACATTTCCCACTCCTGCTAGTCATTGTAGGTTTTGCAGTCCTTTCAGAAGAGCAAAATAAGACAAAAACTAGAATCATTGCCAAAACTTGTGGAGAAGTACACACACAGAGGTTATTGTAACAATATATTTTCAGGTTATTCTAAAGAAATGCCCTTACCTTCTGATGATGGTCTGAAGAGCTCTTCAGGTTCAGTGTTAGCTGTCTGCTCATTTGCTGTTATTTCAGTTCTGTGGGAACTAGGTTTAATTTCTTCTGCAGACATTGACTTTTTTCCATTGTCAGCAGAAACCAAATTATCTTGAGAGGGGACATTAGCTGGAGACATTTTAGATGGGCTCATTTGTGTCTCCTGATGAGAAAAACACAATCCTTTTTACTGTTAAAATAGATTTACATGCAATGAAAATCACAATAACGATCAAATTGGTTTGTCATAAACTAGCTGGGCAGCCAGCATAATAAACCAAGAGTTCACAGGCATAGAAACTAAACTACCAACACTGAGTACAGCTAATATTACACAGGAGTCACTTTTTTTTTTAAAGAGTCCACACCCTTATGTTTGTCCTTATATGTGATTGCTGATCAAAAAAGACACTAAATACCAAGGTACCAATTTGGCTGTCTCTGATGTTACCTTCAAAAGACAAGTCTGCACAGTTGGTATACATTCTAGAGCTGCTGAAGGTGCAGAAAACCACTAATTCTTAGACAAAATATCAAACATGGATTTGACAAGGTTAAGTCAAAGAACTCTGTTTCATAGAACAACTTGATAAGAACTGGCTATACTTTTCTATACCTTACCATGGCTATCTCTCCTGGAAGTTCAGCTTCTGCTTGAACTCCTGGCTTAGCTTCTTGAGTTCTTGACTCATCTACCACACTCTGTTTGCTGGTTTCCCTGAAGAAAAAAGGAAATAAAAAAACTCAAATTCAAATCACACAGTTCTGAATTCTATTTACCAGGTACACTGAAGCACTAAACAAACTAAGTGTATTTGAGAGTTTCTACTGCCACAGCACAGGAAGCTTTAAGGAAGATGGGATGTAAATTCACTGTCTTGTCTGGTGACAACTTAAGTGACAGAAAGCTCTCCCTCCATCAGAAGCAGCGCTACCTGCGAAGCAGAAAGTCACAGCAGTGTCACTTATGCCTATTAACTTAATACTGTTCTCTTATTTCCATTTAAGCCTTTTTTTTTAAAGATAGGCTTTTTGTTTAATTAAGAACAGAATTACAAGCAGCCTGCTACTCCTTCCAACGTAATGCAGTGATTATTGGTGTAAAGCACAGAACTTCATTAAAGGAGTCCAATACTTTAGCTACTGCTAGCAGCACAAACTTAACTTTTCACCTTGGTAAACAGTAGCTGATCATGTTACACAGGGAGCAAGAGCACAAACATTCCTATCAAATGAACATCTTTTACCAGTCTAGTTCTGGTAAGCACCTGGCTGTCCATAGTAATGCTGACATTTTAATAGTTAGACTTTCTAGGAAAGGCAACACAGAAACTCCCACTCTCAAATGAAAAGCTTTATGTGGTGCCAAGAAAATGCAACTTTATTAACAGGCCTTTTTATTAAAGATAGCATTCAGATACCAAGAACAGGCAAGGAAGAAACAGCACCTCAGAGTTCAGCCAGGACCCTAAGCAGAGAAGAGAATTGCCTAGTCCCTTCACATGCTGCATGATGTGCAACGCTGCTGCCTACTTTCCTGTTTTTTTTTGAAAGACAGCAGCAGTCTCCTGATTCTCCACATTTCACTCTAATCTTGGAGGAGTGGGGAAAGAGCCACTTGACCAAGATACTAATGCCCCTCCCATATAAGCCTGTTCCCTCTCACTCCTCCAGATTTAAGAACGCCTTTTGCCCAGAGCTAGCCATCTGGGGATGGCTTCCCCCAGGAGACATTTGCTGTTGCAACATCCTGTGTTAAAGGTTACGACGTGCAACAGACTCAGCCAACCTCAGGAGGAGAAAGTCAGGGAGGTAGGAATCAACTACTTGGAGACACCATCTAACTGTCTTTTCCTCACATGAGTTCAAGGTGCTTCTACATTCAGCTACATATTTACTTACAGATTTCTGGGTTCTCTTTTCTCAAGAGTTTCACAGGTACTTGCTCTGTTATCCTGCTCCACTGGAAGAGGCTCTCTTCTTGATGAGGTATTATCCTGCTCCTCTTGCAGGTGAACTTTCTGAGGGCTAGGTTTAGAAGACTTGGGTGAGCTGGAAATTTTAGAGCCTCCTCCAAATGGATTAAAGGTTGGATCATCAAGTTTCTCCCAGTCAAACTTATAAGATACTTTGGGAACAGGGATTTCATCTTCCACATTACTTTTATTTTGCACTTCAGTATTCTCTGTTTTTGTTTTGGTAACAGGAATTTTTTTGGAAGGTGGCTTAATTCCAGTTCTTTTACCTAGTTTCTTAGGAGGTGGCTTTCTAGCAGTGGTATTATCAAAGTCAAATTCCAGTTTTAGTGGTCCAGCCTTGGTGACACCAGGCTTTTCTGCAGGTTCCCCTTTGGAGATAGCCAGCTCTCCCACAGGCTTTGACCCTTCAACAGAGGCTTCTTCTGCTACTGAAACATTCTGAAGCTTCGATTCCCTAGTTTTAGAAGAATTAGTTACATCAGAACTACTGGGACCTAAGTTGCCAGATAATTGTACAGGAGGTATAGGTGCTTCTGCTAATCCCACTGAATTACCAGTTTGGCTCACATCTGTGGAAGCAGACTTCACATCCTGAACACAGTCGCTGATTGCTTGCTTAGGGGACAACTTGGATTTGTTAGATTCCAGTTCTCTCAATACAGATTCTTTTCCAGAGAAAAGAGTCTTCTCCTCTTCACTTGGGCACTCTGTACTTGCTGTGGTTGAAGCAAAAGGAGCTGTATCATCCAGAAAAGAATCATTACTTTTTTCAGAAGTTTTCTCAGGGCTGCTAGATACTCTTACAGGAAACTTTTGCAGATTTCCAGGAGAATGCTGCAACTGCACTGAACTTTGAAAAGGATTGATGTCATTTAAGTTGTCAAAATCAAGATTGTAGGAACCTCGACTCTTCACTGGCATCTCATCATCTGGGTAAGGAGCCGTGCCGACTTTCTCTGGCATTTGTGTATTTATCACTGTATCGTTTGCTTCAGCTTCAGTCTTTTGTTGACATGTGCTGCATTTAAAAAAAAAAGATCACACATGCTAGAGTTATTTTTTAAACATCATTTAAAATAATCTTTAAAAAGATATTTGCACAAGTAGCTTTTGCATGCTCAGAGTAATCTGATTTTTTTTGACATAAGGCAGCTGACAGCCAAAGAATATCATCAGCAAGAATTCAGTTGCCACTTAAACATTCAGAAGTTATGAGCTCTGGTACACATTAACTATAGCGAGATCAATCCTTAAAGCTAGTAAGTATTAAGTTAAGTTATCTGTTCTACACAGCTGTATTACCTTATGCCAGTCATCACTGAAGACTGCTCTAGTCACTACAGCGTATGGACACTTCCATTTCACTAGACAGTGAAATATACAGTGCTTAGGAGGAGATATTAACAATAAACAGCTCAAACACACACACAACTAGTAGTACATCTTCACATAGATTCATCTATGAGTCATGACAGACTCACAAGTCTGGGAACAAACCAAGTCATGATTCCGGTTCTCCCATTTTAAGTCATTACTTCGTCTGGTCATTCTGGCAGGTACTTTTCTCCTGAAAGTACACACAAGCATTTCACCTACGAGGGCCTACACACCAAAAGAGAACCTGGACTTCAAGCACTGTAAACTCTGTGCAATAGCACATCCAAAGAGCAAAGTGGTATACAAGAAAATACTTTTCCAGCAAGAGAAAGAAAATATTCTCTAGCAGAAGAAACAGGTTAAAGAAAGAGTTTGTGTACTCACTACTGCTGAGTATTCTACAAGTTATTGCCCTCCTCTATTTCCCCAAACTCTACTCAAATTTTTAGGCTCAGCCTCAGACTACAGAGAGTTAAGCCATTACTTCCTGACACAGGATTTCCTCCCATTGTTTTGTCCCTTCGTAAAGTTACTAATTCTATGCGCCATCCGTATCTGCTGTAGAACAGAGCATGATTAAAAGCCACTCGCTAAAAACACTTTAATAAACCCGAAAGCAAAGGCGGGAGATAAGAGTTCAGGAAGTCCTTCTCACCCGGTTTGAGTGCCTCTTCCCTGCAATAGTTCAGCCCCAGGCTCCTTCAACTACTCAGGCCCCTCCCATTCTCCTTCAGCGTTTAACCTAATAAATGCCAGTCAAGAGCAAGACACCTGCTTGAAACTTTAATTACTTGAGACTAGTCGAAAGCAACACCCTTCAGCAACACCCAGTCCTTTAGCTTATTTGCTACAAAGAGATCCTTACGTTTTAAAAGTAGACATATACTGTAAAAGCAATGTCTTGACACATAATTACACCCTAACTAAAACCAATTCAGCACTAGCCCTTTTAACTCACTTGAATCCTGTATGTACTAAATCTTCATTTATTCATGTGAACAGTAAGTCTGGGGCATAAATGCAATTAAGTCATTTAATTGTGGTGGCTGGCTCAGAAGTACTTTTCTAAACTGCAGTATACATGCAAGTTAATAGTTGAAGCAAATCTATACATTTAAAGAACATGTAAGTGTTCCCATCTTTCTCCTTTCTCCCCTTCCCAAAACCAAGAATAGGGGTCAAATGAAAGTATTAGGTAGTTTAAAACAAGCAAAAGGATGTATTTTCTTGCAGAGGACAAAGATAAGACCTGAGATTTCTTGCAATTGGGCATTACAGACATCAGATGTTTACACAAGTTTAAAAATGAGCTAAAAAAATCAGTAACAAAAAACAGGCATTGAGGCCTATTAAATAACATTGTCATAACATTGTTTTATAGCATTATAACAATATTTCTAGTAAAGGAGAGTTGCAAAACTCCAAATGGGAACACTGCAGACTTTGTGCCCTTCTCTACAGAGCTACCATGAGCCTCTTTTAAGACCCAGACTGCTAGACTGTAAAGGCACACAAACTTGTTTGTACTTGGCATTGGTGTTATATTCACTTTGTGTTGCTAGATTTTCTTTAATTGTAATACTCATTGACTCAAGGTGTCAATTCAAGCTAACCCTTCAGAAGATGTATCTTAAGGAGAAAATCTAGACAGATAAAATTGTACTTAACATACAAGAGAAGAAATTTTAAGGCTTAGCTTCAGAATAGTGGTAGTCTCACATGAAAGCCTTGCTGTAGGAAACAGTTCTGTATACTCTGGCTAATGTGCCTCTTTTCTCTTAAACTATTTATCTGTATCATAAGTCATCCGTATGAAATCAGTTACTGAGAAGTTAGAAATAGAGTTTGGTATTCGATATTACAACCACGATAATCGTCATTACTTTTAAGAAAATTATCTTTGAAAAGAGTTTGTTCATCCAAGTCAGCATTAATTTTGGTCCTTTTGTGGAGTTTACATCTTGTTATAAAATACAAAATTACATTTTAAATATACAGGTTTATAATGGGGAAAAAATTAACTTGAGTATGTCCCATGTTGCTAATACTACTAGTGGTGAATACATTACTTACTCAACACTGACAGGTGCAGATAAAAGATCGTCCACCAAGGCTTCACTGCAATCATCAAGTGTGAAAGTAGTCTCAAGTTTGTCTGTCATAGTAGGACTTAAGATTTTTCGAGTCTGAGGATCTCTTAGAGGAGTTTGAAAGGTTACCTTTAAGAAAGGGGCAGGGGGAAGAAAAAGGAAGAACATGAACACCAGAGTATTTCCAAGCTCCAACTAGCACATGCATTCAGTAACAGAGATCATAGAAAGCAAAAGAATATAATCAATACAAAACCAAAAGTTTACCTTCATAGCTTTTGCCACACTTTTTGGGGGCAAGTTTTCTTTCTGGGACAGGCGTAGAATGGAAGGTCTCCCTGTAGGTTCTGGTGGTGCAAAGAAAAAGCCAGAGTCTTCTGCTGTTAGATCATCAATGTTTCCTCCATTTTCTCCATTTTCTGCATTTAAAATCTGCAGACTCATTCTAGAATATCAACACATACAACATCGCAGCATGAATGACAGGGTGTGGTCAGCCAGATGCACTTGCAGATAATCAAAGAGGTTGGAAGCCTGGATCTGGCTAGCAAAGATTAACAGCCTCAAAAGTAGTTTTAAAAGCATTGAAAATGTTCACATGAAAAGTTAGATCTCAGAAGACCCTGAAAGCATCTAAATGCAGCACTGCACAGCCCCTCTGCTTTTGTTAGGGGTCCAGGAAGTTAGTTGTTGACACTACACTTCCCACAGTTAACATAATAACCTTAATTAGTAAGCTGCCCATCCTTTTAAGGGAGCTCTGTCATTTGCAAATTTCCTCAATCCCAGCCCCTTAAAGCCGGTAGTGACATACAGTCATGTCGCTTGTAATAGGGTATCTAGCTAAGCAAAAAATCACACCTTTTGCAAGGGGCAGATGACAATCATTTATCTATTTTATACACATGGTCTCATTACTACATTGCACATCAGCAAACAGCAAAACCAAATTTGGTTAGTTAGGGTGTGTTTAGGATCAGAGTCCTGAATAAAATTATTTAGCTTTTTCCTGCACTGTCTGAACACATGCTGCTGTTGTTAGATGCATAGTACTTAAGAATCCTTTGCAGCATAGACATTATTGGTATGCAAATCCTAAAAAATGTAATTAAAAAGGTATTTCTTAAATATAGTTCTTACACTGGACATACACAAGCTTTAGTAGACCATATAGGCTGATCTAATGTTACTAGTATTTCAAGTGTGAAGGACTTGAAACGAAAGCCTTTATTGCAACTAAGATTAAGGATGAAAATAAGTTTGAAATAGAGAAAGAACACATTTCAAGTATGCTAGGCAAGCCAGCACATTATAGGTACTTGAACTCTGTCTACCTTTTACTCCCATTGGAGCTTGTGCTGTCCTTAAAGGTTTAACACTAATACTCAGTGATGCTATTGCTGTTCCTTTAAAACAGGAACAGACGAAAACTAAAGAAGTACCAGAGCACAGAAGGCATGTTAAGCAAGATCTAGGCATAACCACTGTCCATGAAGGATGACCCCCAAGAAGCTCAGTTAGTTAACTGACGAACCACTAACAAAGCGATTTCTTTCATAAGGACCGATGTGTTATTTTGTACCACCTATGCAAGATAATCAAGTGGAGGAGATGTTGGCTTTCCGCAATGGATAACGACTCCAAGCAAATCTCAAATGCTTGATTTGACCAAACAGCTAATATTTAGCTTGTTTTTCCATCCTCCATCATGCAGTCAATATTAATACAGAAAATCAGCTGAGGAAGACTCCAAATGATTGTCTTCATTGTCAGGAAGAAGTAACAAGAACACTCACACTGAAAATTTTAAGTCATGTTTTCAATCTCATTGTCCTTATATATTCAAATTTCTGTGTTGAATGAAGCCTCCATACACATTTCCCCACTCTTACATTTATCCTTATGGGAAAATTTGCTTCATACTCTCCACTGAACTCAGCTGCTTTGTCTGCAAGCCCAACAACAGCACTTTTAATCAACAATGGAATGCAAACAATGGCTACAGAAGCAACAGCAAGCAAAGTATGCCTGTATTAGCTATTTCTTCATTCCTTCTTTATTCTTCATCATATTCAGACTTTAGCCCAAGTTATTTTATACATATTTTTACACTAACAACTTGTAGAACTTGAACTTCATTGCTTTCCTTCATTCCAAACTCAAATTGAGACAACAGATCAAGCGAGTCTTTACAAACTGCAGTTTACTGTAGCTACTTTAGCAACGAAGCCTACGACATGAAAAAGTTGTCAACACCTTCTAAAATAAGCTCCCTAAGCAGGGGAGGTTTGTTTGGAGATTTTTTCAGGTTTTTCATTAGGCCACTTGTGCACCACTGCCAAACCAGATTCAGATCATTAAAATACCAAATAATTTGACACCATGTACATACACCACGTTTGCCCAGCATTTTAGATACTAAATCTAAAAATCAAATTCCTTTCTAGGATTAAATCATTAAAAGTAATTCAGCATTTATTTAAAATATTCGCAACCAAGATTTGATCTAAACTGTATTTCACAAGTTCATTAGCCAGTAGCTGTGACAAAGTGAAAGGGGAAGGGAGGCTTTATTAAAGACATCTTTTTGATTAAATTGGTCAGTGTCCAAGGCACACAAGTATTGTGAAAGGCATCAAGTTCTCCCACTATGGTCAATCGAAGTTCACAAAAATGAAAATGCACCTAGTTTTAGAAGAATATTTATCCAGGCACAAGCAACAGTCTGTCATTCTGTATTTGAGAGTGAACATAAATTCAATGACATCAGATAATCAAACCTCAGGTACCTATCGTTTGTAAATTGAGGGCTTCATGGCAACTACCTGTTGTTTAATGAACACTGGAGCACAATATCCAAAACACCGATGCGGTCTCAAATGCCTAAAGCCACTGAACATGCAGGGCAAATATGGAATTTTTCTACTTTATTATCCTTCAGAACTCCTCCAGTGGCTAAGATGCAGAGCACTTGCTCACAGACAAAGCAACTTAGTATGTGCTGTGAATATTTCCATACAAACTGACACAGAACCGACTGCTATGAATTTTTTTAGTGCAAACGTGTCAATTCAGAACAAATAAACACTCTTCTGGTTAACCGACCTTCCCCTGACTACAGAAGTCACCCGACTCTCGGCAGACCATTTGAGGAAAGGGAACTCGCAGCACTTTTAGCCAAAACCAAGCTTGGGAGGCAGCAGATGAGGAGCCCCAGCCCAGCCGGCCTCGTTAAGGCCCGGAGCGGGCACTCGGGGCCCGCAGCTCGTTGCAGGGGAACAAAAGACGGCCTTGGCCTTCAGCGGCTGAGTCAGAGGCAGCCGCTCGGGGCGGGAGCCGGCGATGTGGGGCTCCTCCGGCCGGGCCGGGGAGAGGGGGAGAAGCAGCAAGGGCAGGGAAGGCTTCGCAGGCTCTCTGGGGAAGCATCGTTTTTACTTAAAGCCACGCTTTAAGTAAAAATAACAATAAGAGCCTCCCCTCTCCCAGACCCCAGTTCACCCGGGTGCTCCCAACACTCTTGAGTCACCCAGGAGCCCCACGTCACCCACCTCGAAACGCAGCGGGGTGCCCTCAAGAACCCCCTGCCGCCGAGGCTGCCAGAGCCTCCCTCAGCCCCATAAAGCCCGCAGGCTCACAGAAGTGCCCACGTATATCCTCCCCCCCATACTCGGAGGCGACCCCCAGTCCCCATCAGCCCCAGATCACCCTCAAAACGCACAGAGATGCTCCCAAGATCCTCCTGAGCCCCACCTCATCCCCGAATTCATGGGGGAGTCGCTGAGCTCCACCCCCATCCTCCTCGACACCCCCCATTATCCCCAAGCTCTTAGCTCAGCTTCATCCCCAAACTCACGCAAGTTCCCCCAAACCTCTTAGTCCTAAGCTCACAAAAGCGCCTCCGAGACCCCTCGACAGGAGCGGGCCCCAACCCCCCCTAAGCTCACAGAGGGGGTCCCCGAGCCTGTTGTGTTCCCCCCCCCAGCCCCACATCACCCCCAAGCTCAAGAAGGGGTTTCCGAGCCTG
>JAVJGG010000054.1:40056959-40068633 GCA_035590195.1 Aviceda cuculoides
TCCCAAGTACCAGTCTCTCACAGGCTTAATTCTTGACAAACACCAGTCCTTGGTATGTAAAGTTACAGAGAGACAATTATTAAGCAGTAAGCAGTTTGTTGTCTATATCAGTGAAAGCCAACATACATTTCACATTCACCTATCATTCTGCTTTAGTTTCTCATCTTTATCAGGGAACTAGTATATAAAGATTGTTACCTCCCAATAGATGCAATATTCCCCAGCGTATAAAACACTGCAAAGAGGGTCAACCCTTTCTTTGGTACCCATAGCAGACAACTACCCTAAAAAGAAACACAGGGAAAGGGGGGAAAAAAATTAATATAATTTTTAAATTGCAAAAGAAATATATTCAAAAAACATCACAACACAAAAGAAGCCTTAGGAAAACTTAAACCCAAACTGCAGAATCACACACACACAGAAGTAAATTGCATTTATTGGCATTCTGGTTAAGAGCTAGTGCATTGCACTTAACTGGAACCGAGTCAGCTGCCTTCCTAGCGACTCGAAAAAAATCAGGCAACAGCACACAGCAAGGCTGTAACGATCGGGGCTCCTGAAACTCACGTGAGATCTAGCAAAAAGTCCTTACCAAGACCGAGCACAGGCATCCTATCGCAAAACAAGCAACGAAGCCTTTCACTCTGGTGCCCCAACCTAACGAAGTCGCATCAATAACCTAGAAACGAGGAGGAAAACCAAGGGTGCAAGTTATCATTTACTTGCCACTTGCTCTCTAAGCTGCTAAACCGCCTCCTGGCGCAAACGGCCCCCCCGGTCTCCAGGCTCCCTCTCCCGCAGGACGCGCGGACGCTGCTGAGGGACGGACGGACAGACAGACGCCCCCCCCACGGCAGCGAGCAGCCTGCCCGTGCCCGGCCGGCCCGGGGTTATTCCCGAGACCGAGCCGTCCCCTCTCGCAGAACGCGGAAGCCCGGGCCCTCTCCGCCAGCGGCGGCTGCTGGCGGGGTAAAACGCGGGGGATTTTAAAGCG
This sequence comes from Aviceda cuculoides, assembly GCA_035590195.1. NCBI lineage: Eukaryota > Metazoa > Chordata > Aves > Accipitriformes > Accipitridae > Aviceda > Aviceda cuculoides. The sequence goes on from JAVJGG010000054.1 coordinate 40,057,957, forward strand.
CGAGTGAAAATGTGCGGAGAGCGGCTCCAGGCGCGCCGCGGCCGGCTCCGCCCCAGCGGAACTGCCGCCCCCCCGCCCCCCCCGGCAGCGTCCGGGGGCGGCGGCGGGAACTACCGCTCCCAGGGAGCCGCGGGGCGGCGGCTGGGGCCGGGCCGCGGCGGGTAAGGGGCCGTAGCATGGAGAGCCCGGCGGTGACCTTCACGCTGGCCTACCTGGTGTTCGCCGTCTGCTTCGTCTTCCCGCCCGACGAGGTGCGCTCGGCCGGGCTGACGGTGCAGAGCCTGCTGGCCGGCTGGCTGGGCAGCGAGGACGCGGCCTTCGTGCAGTACCACCTGCGGCGCAGCACCGGCACGCTGCTGGCGCATTCCCTCCTGCCCCTGGGTGAGCCCCGGCTGGCGGAGGGCGGGGGGGGTGGGGTCCCCCACGGGCGAGTCGCTGCGGCGTTGGGGGGGAGAAAGGGAGAGCCGCTGCCCCGGAGGTGAGCCTGCGCTCGGGAACCTGTTGTGGCCGGCGTGACCCCCGGCCGGGTGGGAGCAAAGGGGTTCCTAACCAGTGTCGGGTACAGGCCGGTGTGGGTGAATCAGGTTGCACTTGTACGTCTTGGAAATACAATGTTTTAATATCACTCGAGCTTCTTCGCAGTGTGCGCCCTAAGTTTTGTAGCTAGTTGGCTGCGTCGGAGTATATGCAATTGTGAAGGAATAGCGTTTCATTAAACCGGTGAATTCAAACCAGCTTTCCCTTAGCCATATAGTTCTGCTAAAACTGAGTGGTATCTTACAGGTAATTTTATTCACCCAGCAAATTCAAATCAGCTTCCTTTAGGTATATAATTCTGGTAGAGATCAGTGACAGGTGAGAATTTACCTCAGATTGCTTAGGACATGAGGCTTGAATTTGAGTTGTCATCCAGAAGTACCATTACTCTCCTGGAGGTGAGCTTGCTGGTTAGATAACTATATGATTCAGGGGTATGTGTTTATGCGTGTACTTAATTGCTTTCTGAAAGTAAGTCTTTTTCCTTGCAGGTTATTACCTTGGTATGTGCTTTGCTGCACCTGAAAAACATCTTTGTTTTTTCTACCTGGCTTCAAAAGGGTGGAAAACTTTCTTCTTCTTCGCTGTTCTCTTTCCAGCAGTCACCAGTGCCCTGGCATATTACTGGTCACGGAAAGGTTGGAATAATCATCCGTTGGCCCGAACACTTGCTGTACATGCTCTCCCGCAGTCGGGTTGGAGGGCAGTAGCTTCCTCCATTAATATGGAATTTAGGAGAATCGACAAATTTGCTACTGGGGCCCCAGGAGCGAGGGTGATTGTTACAGACACATGGGTGATTAAAGTGACCACCTACTGTTTACACGTTGCCCAGCAGCAGGACATTCATTTGACGGTCACGGACTCCAGACAGCATGAACTCACCCCAGACTCAAATATGCCTGTGCAGTTCCTCACCATCCGTGTTGCCAGTATTAATCCCTACGTGAAGTCATTTGATATCCGGTAAAACAACTACCCTGTTATGTTACATATATGCTATTTGATGGTGCTAATGGATTGCTTTTGTGGCAGATCTGAAGACTCCTTGGGTCTCGTCCCTTCCTTTTCGCTCCCTGCTTGGTGTTCAGAGATGCTGTATGCGCAGTTCTGCCATGCAGCGCAGTAAAGAAAGGTTGTTTAGAAAGACTTGTATACCTACAGTATTGAATGCACAGTGGTTGAACAGAGGGACTGCCCTGTTTGATCCATTCTTAGGAAGAGGATTGTGCTGGATGCAGAAAGAAGTAACTGGAAAAAGCTAGGTGAAAGATGGAGAACAGGAATGAAAGGGAGAATCTTTGGTCTTCCAAATTTTGGAGGAGGAGAAATAGTTATTTGTCTAAAACTGTCTGTTGTTCACCCATGACTTTTTTTTTCCCTCCTGCTCAAGGCTCATAATTTTGTCACTGCTCAGAGGAGTTCTCGCTGATCTACTGCAAGCCAACTTCCCTTAAAGCAAGAAAGTAATATTGGTCCATTTCTGATTTATGTGTTCTCATAGGAGTAAATCATAGCGAATGGACTGTGAACTGTTAGGGCTTGTTTTCCAAGGGCCCATGCTATTTTTTTCAGCAGTCCTTCTGTGTAGCTAGGCAAAAGTACAAGTTCTACAGCACCCTGTAACACTGAGTAGAAGGGTGCTAAAGTCTTTGTTGTCATCGTATCATTAAAAGGAGCACACAAAGCCACATTAGTGCTCCTAAAACTATGTATTTGAAAAGGCATTTGAGTGTCTGTTTGCTGTAAATTTGTATGTCAGCAGCATTTATTTACTAGGTAATTAAAAGTAGACAGATCACCAGACTGGTTGGTGAGCAGAGGGGTCCTGGCAAGCGTGAGGAAGGCATAGAGGTGATTGTGTTAGATACCCAGGTGAACAGAGCTCAGAACGAGAGGTTAGTTAAGGTAAGCATGACAGTCCTAATTAAAAAGGAGACTTTTATAGACCTGTGAGAGTGGTGACCAAATAAGTATTAAACAACTAATGATATTCTTCTGTAAGTGCTTCAGTGCCAGAATGATAAAACTACATCCCCAGCTGAGAAAATCATGGCTTCTTTGACAGTTCCTTTTAGGGAAAAAAAATCCAAACCCCAAAACTTTATTTTGTGGCTAAACTAAACAAAGAACAGTACTTAAAAGTTCTTATAAGAAGATGTGTCAGAAATAGCAAATGTCTGCTAGAACACAGTCATACAGCATTTGAGAAAAGTGCCATAGGAAAAAAAATCCCCTATTAAGGATATTGGATCATTGTACACATCCAGAATCAGAATTAGATACAGTGGGATGTTTCTGGAAGAAAAATGCTTTTGTGCAGGCAGGCCACATTTCCATGTGTATTCAGTGTGAATTTTTCCTCTGGATAGAAAGGTCTCTGTTATTTGCACAGATAGCATCTGTTAACAAACAACGTTATCCTATAGTAGTTAAAACAATGGAGACCACGGGGAGCTAAAGCTAAGCTAGCATTGCATTGTACTGGGCTCCGGGAACTCAGCGAGTGGTAGGAAGAACGAGGAATTTCAGGGCGATGTTCCCAGGGCTTCTCCATGACAGCTGTTTAATGAGTGGAAACATCGAGCCAGGGAGTTCTGAATCTACAGTACAGAACCGTTACATTAAAAAGGGGTAACAACAGTAATGTGTCACTACAGGATCTGCACAAGGTCTCATGTACCACTTGAGGTCTCTGGGCCTCGCTTAGACTTCAGCAGAAGCAACCTGGTGTGAAACGCAGTGTGTTACAGCTTTAAATCAAAGTGTAAGTCACATTCAGCAGCTGTTGGTAACCTTTGTGAAATTTCAGGGTTTATCTAAAATTGTGTCATAAAAATCACAGACTCTGATACTGATTGACATTATTCTATGTACTATATCACCTTGTGATACATGCCACATGATATAACTCTCAATTCCTGTCCTCAGGAGTTTATAAATTAGAATTTAGATATGGTCTAAGTAAATAGGCATTAAAAAGGTGGACAGAAATTGTGCAGACAGTACTTTACAGTTAATCCATGATTTATGTACCTGTATTGCTTTTGTTCATGCTGATTACTTCAAAAGCCTTCTTTTATTTTTGTATGATGTTTTAGCTAACCTCTGGAATATCCCATCGACAATCTGACACAGATAGGAAGGAGGATGACATGTTCTGTTGTCTAAGCTGTGTCAAAACCAAAACCAACTAAACAGGGAAAGAAAACAAAATGCTCTAGTATGTGCCAACCTAAATGGCTTTTCTGTGGATTCACTTCTCTGATGTTAACCTCTGCAATGTATTGTCAAGGTATTTGAATGGATAATCATGGTAACAATTTGTTCCATCTTTTCCTCCTCAGGTTGAACTCCACAGAGTATGGAGAGCTCCGAGAAAAGCTCCGTGCTCCCATCAGCAATGCAGCTAATGTTGTAATCCATCAAAGCCTTAGTGATTTATTTCTAGAAACCTTTACATCTCTGGTGGAAATTAACCAGACGTATCCTGTTCCAAGCACTCAGGTGAGACTTTCTATCCATGTGAGACTGTAATAATTATACTTTTCAATATAGGTGAGCATGTGATTACTGTGTAATTGATAACTGCTTCCTTAGGGCTGTCACAGGTGAATTATTAAGAGAATTCATTGTTGTGGGTTAACCAAAAGGTTTTATTAAACACTGATTAAAAGATAATTAAATGATAATTATTAAACAGTAATTAGACAGTAATCAAACAGTAACTAAATGGTAATTAAACGGTAATTAAACAGCTGTCAAACACCCTACTACTTACTACACTTCTAATAATTAAGCTAGCTTGTATACAATCTAGTCTAATCTAGATCTAATATAAAATGATACTTACCTCGCTGTAGATAACAGATGCTGGGTAAGGGATCTCTCGACCTCGAGGAGTAACCTTGAGAGCCGTCCTACCCAAGGGGAGATCACTGCCGTGCAGCCCGCTGCTGTACAAGAGAGCTCAGTGGGCTCGGGGGGACTGTGGACATTTATAGCATAGAACGATTGACTTGTAGTCAAACTCTCCTTTGGTGAGGGTGTGCAGCCGTAGCAGTTTTAGTTTCATCTAGTTCCAGCTCAGGCTGGCACCATTAGGTCCTGTAAGACCTGGCTTAGATTCCTTAACTTCCTGAGAAGATACAGCCTAGCGCAGTTTCTCAGGGTCTGCACAGCAGGGCTAACTCCAGTCAGGCCTCCTTGTCAGTGATGCCTGAAGCAAAGTGCTGTTCACTCAGTCAGGGTTGGTGCATCCATAACACGCCGTGACTACAGTCAATTCACTTTACAGAGTGGTGGTATGGTCACCTCTTGCCTCTGTGCTATAAATATGAGGCAGTAATAGCATCATGTTGTGTACTGGAGGATTAAGCAATAAATACAAAATTAATTAAGGTTAATTGTAAGATAGTTCCATACAGTCAGTAGTAAGATATTCTATATGTTTTACAACGAGATATACTGATCGGGCCAAAAAACAGACTCAAATATATAAAAAGGCAGTAATAGCCATACAAACTACCAGAACGGCAAACATTATTACTACAGGATGTAACATAGCATTCAATGCACCTGTTGCTGTTGGAGACGATCCTAAATAGGGTTTCCCTCCAGTGGTGTTCCACAACCTTCTTCACTCTTCCTAGTATATGGTGTATTTCTTCTCCATTGTGATGTACAGTTATTAATGTGGTTTTGCTTTGCTGTTGTACTGTTTGTAATAAGGGCTGTAAGTCTTTATGTTTCAGTAGCTTGTGAAACAGCATCAATTTCATTCCAATGCGGGAAGGTAAAAGGTTTTGATACAGTGTGTAGTTTTCCTTTAACAGTGTGTATGAGGTCACTGGGGCTGTAAAGTCACATCCAGTAATGTTTACAAAGTTACAAACACATACATTTGATTGATTGGACACATTATGGGTAAAATATTATCAACAACTAAATCTTCACAAAAGTGTTCTTACACGGATTAGTACACATGGATAATTCTACCTTTTCAGGGACCATGACAGGTTAAATATGACTCATTCCTGTCCTGTACATTTAATAGCGTAGGCTCCAATCAGAGAAATTTGTGGATATGCAGCTTGGTCAGTTGTGGGAGTAATAAAATAGGGAGTAGGTTGATGGATGGTAGGGGTAGTTGTTGGTGTACTGTGAGGTCTGGAAGTAGATGGTAGCATGACCTTTAAGGGTGGTCCATTTTCACTGTCTCTCCCTTTATCTGTCCACAGGCACACTGCTTCTATAGTTGTGTCATTAAAGCGGAAACTAATTATACAATTGGGGCGTGAGGGACAGCCTACTCTGCTTTTTGGTTGAGTTTGATTTGTCTTCCTGATGATCATGTAGGTGCTTGCCTTTGAATAATTTGTCAAATTACAGTCTCATAGAGATTGTTACCTGGTGTAACAGAAATAAGGTGACTCTTAGTTGCTTTTAGAATTGTGTGATTACCAGTGATTGTCACTGTTAGATTTTTTGTTGGTTCTCCTAATATTCCTGTATTTCCATCAATTTAAAATATGTACAATGCAGAATGTACTACAATTACTGTACTGATAGCACAAATAGAAAAAGTGAGGGCCTCCACCCCGTGTACTGGGCTTGTTGAGGCGTAAACCAGATCTGGTCCATGTTGACGATGATTAATCCTGCAAGAAGGATGAATGTTCCTCTGATGATCAATCCAATCTCCAAGGGAGGCATTTCGGTATCATTCCTTGTACCGTTCCTGGAAAGAGAAAATAACACAAGTCCCCGTGGGGTCACTCTCCACTGGTTGCCCCATTCAGTTAGTAGCCAGGATATATCCACCTAGTGGGCTTTGCAGGCAACTTGGTCCTATTAAGTGAATCGAGATGGAATGCAGAGAAATATTGAAATTTTAGAGGTCTTTTGCAATCTAACAGGCCTCAATATGCAAGGGGAGAAGTGCCATGGCTTTTACATCCACCGTACAAAGGACTTTTATACAATCAATGACTGTCTTTCATGGACAATAAATGGCATACCCCTCAGTATGATTGATCCAGGTAGTTCGCAAAAATACCTGTGACTACATATAGACCCATGGGTTAGAATATCTAAGCCAGAACTACTAGAAAACTGGACAAATGGTTAAGGCGGATTGGGCAGGCTTCATTGAAGCCATTTCAGAAGGTGGACATCTTGAAGGGATATACTATCCCATGACTGATTTACTTAGCAGACCAAGCCGATGTGAAAGCCACGTACCTACAGACGCTTGATTTGGCAATTCGAGCAGCCATCAAGGATTGATTACATCTACATGCATGTACCTGTGATGCCATCCTGTACTCCAGCACCTGGGATAGAGGGCTGAATATTACCAGACTCTCTGGACTGATTCCTAGTGTGCAGGCCTATAGGCTGCACTGAATTGCATAGTCATCAGATGACGCTGTAAGATCTGTCATCTGACAAGAAGGTAAAGAGAAAGAGTTTGAAAAACTATGGAGTGTAGCAGGTGGTGATAAAGAGAAAATTCCATCTGTTTGGGACCCCAGAGCAGTCATGGCAATCTCAGAAGTTGTGGATGGTGAGGAAACAGTCTCAGAATGGGAGATAGCCGATCCGAAGGTCGGCTATCCGAGACCCTGTGACTGGTGAAAGCGGGACTTTTTGAATTGGACCAAGTTGCCATCCTAGGGCCATGGGATTACCAACTTTGAAAAGGATAGAATTAGTAATAACTGGATTGAATATTATAGGGGATTCCTCACAGAAAGTTCATCACTGCATTACAATTAGGAGCAAATATCTACCCCACGAGAGAGTTTTTGACAAGGGTAGGCAGGACACTCAAATTAAGAACTGTTTGCACTGTTAAGCAGAGAGTGAGACTTGCTCACATAGTAGATATCACCCTGCGGTTCAAGATGCTAGAATAAAGAGACAACCAACTATGTGAACTGTTGGCAGAGGAAGGTAAAAAGAAAGAATGGGTAATATCTCAGGAGCCATTTTTAAAAGATTATCAAAATGAATTATATAAACCTGACCTGATATTTGCCAAGTGAGGTGTTGCATTAATGAGTAAAGAAGTTTGGCAGAAAATAAACCCCCTTGCGTTCCAGCTTATCCTCAGATGTCAGAGGGGCTGGGGGTGGCTAGGTTTAGTTTCTGAGTAACGTCCAATTCAGCTCTCTAAGTCTGGTCGCGTTCAATATGCTGAACTATCGTGATGATGGATGCATTTATAGCACACTGCGCTCTTGGCTTAGCTGCATTCAGTGCACAAGAATTACCAGACTTAGGGAGTTTGGTTGCGTTAACGAACTATCATGACTAGATTAATGAGCAGCACAGTTTATTAAAGCAACAGTACAGGTTCTTTTGGATTGCCAGTGATAAATGCAGTCTGCAAAGCATGTGCAAATAATAATACAGTCAACTACAAGAACATTAAATTATGAAATAAAAGAGCTCTAAAGAATTCTAAGTTTCCCAGGGAAGCACTCGTACAGCCGAGTGTTCAAATCTCACCCAATAGGCGTCCCTACGGGGTGGGGGAAGAGAGGTTCAGCCTGGTGACGGATCCCAGAAGTCAGCGATGTCCTCCCGACTTGTCTATGATGGTATCTTCCCTAATAGTCTTCCTCTTTTGGGTCTTTTTATCCTATTTTTCCTTTTAGATGGAGCTTGAGTGACTCATACAGTCATACATACCTTTACTTTGATTGGTATAAAGTTCTCTGTTTTTAAAGGTATATGCTAGAAAAAATTCAGAGCGCATGCTCCGTGGGGGGCTGGTCGCACCTTGGAGATGGGTAACTTTTGGGATGGAGGTGTGTTTTGGTATTGTAATGATATTATAAGGAGCAAAGTTCACCCAAAGGACATGATGTTGCATGTCAGTACCCCAGAACTGGGCACATGTGATATAAATCAGAATTAAGGCATTAAGTTGACAGAACCCCCATTATTTTACCTCCTTGCTTCAGTGGATTCAATGCAGGGACCAACTGTTCTCGTTCTTATTGTTCCAGTTCCCTATCCCTGCAATCACAGCCTGGACGCGGTGTCTCCACTCCATTCCACCCTCCATGTGATTTTTCAGAGTCAGCATGTCAAACTCCCCTGGTGTTGCTAACATCTAAAGTTGCAGGTTATGTTGCTTAGAGAACTACTATGGAGCTGATTCTTTACGTGTCCACTGCATTCCACCCTGGAGGTTCACCTTCCCTTGAAGGGGGGGTGTCATATCGATGTCACCTCCAGAAATCATTCCACAGGAGGTCAGGCTTTTGCAATGGACTTAACTGTTAGATATGAGAGTAAACCATCATTGCTTGCTGATGCAGTGGCTGAGAAAGTTAGGAAATATCAACATCTTAAGGAGTTCAGGAGGTGACAAATGCCAGTTGTAGAAAATTCACTGGATTTCCTGGATGGTTGCATCCAGAGTCAATGCAGTCAATGGCTTGATGTTCTGATGGAGATCAGTGAGAAGTGTTGTCCCTCAGGGGTCTGTATTGGGACCAGTACTGTTTAATATCTTCATCAGTCACATCGTCACTGGGATCAAGTGTACCCTCAGGAAATTTGCAGACGACACCAAGCTGAGTGGTGCAGTTAACACACCTGAGGGATGGGGTGCCATCCAGAGGGACCTGGACAAGTTCAAGAAGTGGGCTCATGTGAACCTCATGAGGTTCAACAAGGCCAAGTGCAAGGTCCTGCACATGGGTCGGGTCAACCCCTGGCATTAATACAGGCTGGGGGATGAAGGGATTGAGAGCAGCCCTGTGGAGAAGGACTTGGGGGTGCTGGTGGATGAAAAGCTGGATATGACCTGGCAATGTGTGCTCATAGCCCAGAAGGCCAACCCTATCCTGGGCTGCATGAAAAGAAGCGTGGCCAGCAGGTCGAGGGAGGCGATTCTGCCCCTCTGCTCTGCTCTGGTGAGACCCCACCTGCAGGACTGCGTCCAGCTCTGGGGTCCCCAGCACAAGAAACCAGCACAACAGGTTGCTCATGGACTTGTTGGAGCGAGTTCAGAGGAGGGACACAAATATGATCAGAGGGCTGGAGCACCTCTCCTATGAGGAAAGGCTGAGAGTTGGGGTTGCTCAGCCTGGAGAAGAGAAGGCTCTGGAGAGACCTTCTAGCAGCCTTCCAGTACCTAAAGGGGGCCTACAGGAAAGATGGAGAGGGACTTTTTACAAGGGCATGTAGCGACAGGACAAGGGGTAACTGTTTTAAACTGAGAGAGGGTAGATTTAGATTAGATATAAGGAAGAAATTCTTTTCTGGGAGGGTGGTGAGGCCCCCTCCCTGGAAGTGTTCAAGGTCAGGCTGGATGGGGCTCTGAGCAGTCTGATCTAGTTGTAGATGTCCCTGTTTATTGCAGGGGTGGACTAGATGACCTTTAAAGGTCGCCTCCAACCCAAACCATTCTGTGATTCTATGATTCCTATAGGTGCATGAGGAAAGTGGTATGAGGGCAGTTACAGACTGCTAGCAGAATTAGAACTCTGAAGTTCCTGGAAAGGAAAGGTTGCCCATTTTCTTTCAAATTGGACTTCATTTACGTCTGTGGGTATTGTACATGTATTCACAAGCCAAGCAAGAACTATTGTAAAATCTTAATTGACTGTAAATGAAATTACTTTTTTTTTTTTTTTTTTTCAAAGACCAAAGCTGGACCCCAGTGAGGAGTGAAGGAGAGAGGTGGTAGAGGGCTGATAGTATGGAGGGATGAAAAGGGACTCAGTATCATATCATGATACCTCATCTTTCCCACAGACACCAATCACTGGCCTTACCTAGGTGGACAGGCCACCTCTACTTAACCTGGAAAAGGAACATGTATAAATTACATATGTTTGATAAATAGCTAGGATGTATCCACCTAGCGCTAAATGATGTTTATCTCCACCGAGTTACAGTATGTGAATGCTTATAGTCCTGAGGAAGTCTATTAAAGGTAAATTGTATCCCACTCTAGTGTTGTGGTTTAACCCCAGCCAGCAACTAAGCACCATGCAGCCGCTCACTCACTTCCCCCCCCCGCCCCAGTGGGATGTGGGAGGAAAAGAAGTAAAACTCATGGTTTGAGATAAGAACAGTTTAATAGAACAGAAGAAACTAATAACGATAATGATAACA
>JAVJGG010000054.1:40068733-40101648 GCA_035590195.1 Aviceda cuculoides
CTGAACTCAAAACACAGCACTGTACCAGCTACTAGGAAGACAATTAACTCTATCCCAGCTGAAACCAGGACACCTAGGTAAAAGCAAATATTCTTTTATCCTCCTCCTGCAACAACACCATTAAAAACCGTATCTTTTACATCTAGTATCACCGTCCAGGGATGATAGGCAGCCTGGAGGGTGGCTGTGAGAGGGGCAGTGTTTGCATTTAACTTTCTATCATCTGTAGTTAGGCACTACCTCCCATCTGGTTTTTTAACTGGCCACACTGGGGAACTACATAGGGAGTGCAGGGAGATAATGCGTCTTTTTTCTAGGTCACCTGTGATCTCCGCAATACCTGTCCAGGCTTTGGCAGAGCTAGGATACTGAGGGAAGTTATTTTTGGGTCAGGTACCATGGGTGCAGCTCACAGTAAACGAACTATGCCAGTTCACTGATGCCCACAGGTTGCTGCTAATTTTCGCTCAGCTAACCAAGGACACTGGGCAGTGAAAAGATCAACACTACTGTCTGGCAATTTGCAAACTTGTTCTTGTAATGAATCAAAGCCTAACACATTTTGTTTCCCTGAAACTAGTGCTAATTGGTGCCTTGATATCCTTTTCTGCCCTGGCAATAACAAGTTTACTTTAGCTGTGGGGCATGTTTTACTTTTGCTGGTAAATCCTATTATTTTAACCCTCCATTGACGGGGCTTCATATAAGTTCTTTGGGCATCCAAGCTTCAGATTATTGACATTTGAGCTTCTGTGTCAATTAAGAAATTTACTAGCTGTCTTTGGGGGCCGATGGGGAAATAAATGTGAGGGCTGTCTGTGTTATGCCATTGATAAGTTTCAATCCTCTGGACAGGCAGCCCAAGTTGCCATCCAGGACTTAGCTTTTTTTTAGTTTCAAGGTTTGCAGTTCCTCCTTAATAGTTCTAAAAGGGTTATTCACAGGATATTTGGGGGTGGACAGTTGTTTGGTTTGTTCTGGATTCCCTGATACCCCTTTTTTTTGGAAAACCTTGATCAGACTAAGTATAGTCCCCATCAGTTGGCCCTGTATGGCTATCTCAGTTATGCCTAGCACTAAGGCTTTTCTCCATAGTTCATTACACCTTTTCTGGGGGTCCACTACCCCACTGGGGGTTTTATGAGGTCGAGGAAGATGTCAGGGGTTCTGGGGAGTCTGTTTTACTTGCCAGATCTGTCTGCTGTCTGCTTCAGCTCGGGATCGCCCAGTTGGTGTTGGTTCGTCCCACCCCATCTCTTGGTGACTAACAGTGTCATGCAACAGTTCTGCCATCTCTTGGGATGGATCGGAGCTGAAGTTCGCCATCCTGACCCTCCTGAGTGTTATGCTCTATGTTTTATCTTATTTCGTCCCTCTTCGCAATGAGGTACAGTTTTAAGATAGTAGGGGCTCCCCTTATCAGTGGTTTCATAGCCTGAGGGTCTACAGGGTGTCACGACCCTGGGGCAGTCGATCTCTGTGTACCAGACACCCCTCCACGTGAAAGCAAACTGTGGCCGGCACTTTGCTGCCAAAGGGATTGGGAAAAATACATTAGTGATATCAGTTGTGGCATATCACTTGGCTGCTTTCGACTCCAGTTCATATTGAAGTTCTAGCAAGTCTGGCATGGCAGCGCTCAGCAGCAGTGTGACTTCATTCAGGCCATGATAGTCTACTGTTAGTCTCCACTCTCTATTAGACTTTCACGCTGGCCATATGGGACTCTTAAAGGCTGAGCGAGTTTTGCTGATCATGCCTTGGCTCCCCAGTCGACAAATCAGTTTACAGATGGGAATTGGGGAATCTCGGTTCATGCGATATTGCTGCCGGTGCACCGTTGTGGTAGCAGTTGACACTTGTTCTTCAACCCTCAGCAACCCCACAACAGAAGGGTCCTCCGAGAGACTGGGCAAGGTAGACAGCTGTTTAATTTCCTCGGTCCCCCAGGCAGTTATACCAAAAGCCCACCAGTAACCTCTTGGGCCCTTGAAATACCCTCTCCTGAGATAGTTTATGCCAAGAATGCATAGAGCCTCTGGGTCTGTTACAGTCAGGTGCTTTTGCCACTCATTCCCAGTTAGACTCACTTTGGCCTCCAATACAGTTAGCTGTTGGCTGTCACACGAGAAATACAGATGGGTTCTGCCCCTTTATAGCTTGATGGCACTAGGGTACACTGTGCACCGGTGTCTACTAGGTGTCCCACTCCTGTGGGGAGTGCCAGGCCACTGAATCCACACAGTCCAATAAACCCAGTTATCCCCTTCTTCCACCTGGCTGGAGGCAGGGCCCCTCTAGTTCTTGTCATAGTATTCATTACTCACTTCTTGTAAGTCAGAATGGTTTGGGTTGGAAGGGACCTTTAAAGGTCATCTAGTCCAAGCCCCCTGCAAAATACAAATCAGAAGTTGCTTTATTAAGGTCAAAAGTAAGATCAGCCCTTCTACTTTGTCTGGGGAACTGCCCACTGGGAGCTGGAGCAGCAATTTTCCCAGAAGCAGCCCCTTTTTGTGACCGTTTTTCCTTGCAACTCATGTACCTGTGCCTCTAGGGTCGAGGCAGATTTTCCATCCCACTTCCTCATGTCCTCTCTGTGGTCACACAGTTAAAACCACAGGGTAGCCCATGGTGTTTACCCACTATATCCTCTTTCTTGAGCAGAGGAACACTTACTCCTAATAGCTGAGATACTGATCCATACAGGTGGGGCATAGGACATACTCTCGTTGAATTGCTGGAACTCCCAGCACAGTTTCTCCACAGCCGAGATGCAGACCTGTAGGGAGGAAGAGAGACTTATTTCATGTTGCCAGAGCTGGGCAGCCAATTTATCCATAATACGTTCTCCTCCAGCTAAGGAGATGTGCCACGGACACTCAGTCTTGCTCTTGCCAGGCTTCTGCCCATATTTTTCTTGCAGATTGGCCAGCTGAAGGGGGTCCCATGAAATGGCCCTTGTGGTATTTCTCTGGTTGCCTCCTTGGGATCCAGCAAATACCTCAGTTTTAATATCAGAGGCTACCTTAAATTCTGATTCATCTAAGTCACTCTCTTCACTAAGTTCTTGATAGAGGTCCTCCCAAATATCTCCATCCATCTTCCAGGGATATGATTAGTTTACAGTTTTTTACAGGATCTGGGGGGTTGGGGGCCCGAGTAACCATGACTTCTGCTTTATCCTCTACCTTCCTTCATTTTTCTTTTTCTTCCCTGTTGTCATTTAACACCAGCCGCAACTAAGCACCACACAGCCACTCACTTACTCCCCCCCCCGCCCAGTGGGATGGGGGAGAGAATCAGAAGGAAAAAGGTAAAACTCATAGGTTGAGATAAGAACAGCTTAATAGAACAGAAAGGAAGAAACTAGTAATGATAGTAATAACAATAATAAAATGAGAATAATAATGATAAAAGAATTGGAATATACAAAACAAGTGATGCACAATGCAATTGCTCACCACTCGCTGACCAATGCCCAGTTGGTTCCCAAGCAGCAATCCCCCCCAGGCCAACTCCCCCAGTTTATATACTGGGCATGATGTCACATGGTATGGAATACCCCTTTGGCCAGTTTGGGTCAGCAGCCCTGGCTGTGTCCCCTCCCAACTTCTTGTGTCCCTCCAGCCTTCTTGCTGGCAGGGCATGAGAAACTGAAAAATCGTTAACTTAGTATAGACACTACTTAGCAACAACTAAAAACAATGTGTTACTAACATTATTATCATACTAAATCCAAAACATAACGCTATTCCAGCTACTAGGAAGAAAATTAACTCTATCCCAGCCGAAACCAGGAGACTCCCCCAGTTGTTTCAGCAATTGGTCTATTTGCAGAGGTAACAGCATTTCATGTCACTTTCTTTGCTCAACCTCATCTTTTAACATTTGCATTTCCCTTTCCTTGCATTCCTTATACTGACAAGCTGCTTCCAAACATTCCCAACATTTTGCATATTATTCCCTTTTCTTTACCATCTTTCATTTTCTCTCTTGTGAGGTTTAACTGTTCTGCTATCTTATTCCAGTTATCCCAATTTTCACATGCCCAATCTTCTGAGAATTTCAGTGAATAGCTAACTCCATGCCTCCATAAGTAGTCGGTGATTGAACTCACCATAGTGCTGACTATGCCAATTTTTGTTGCAGGTGAATTTTTAAAAGAAGTTGTGGGGTTAACCAAAAGGTTTTATTAAACAATGATTAAATGATAAATATTAAATGGTGATTATTAAATGGTAATTAAACTTTAATCAAACAGTAATTAAATGGCAGTCAAACACTCTACTACTTACTACACTTCTAATAATTAAGATAGCTTGTATACAATATGCTTGTGAGGTTACTTTTCCAGAAAGCTTATGAGGAAGTAGAATCACAGCTGTTGTTACTGTTCTTTAGGCAGTTTTCTCCATTACAGCTTGCTATTCTAGACAGCCAGGTTCTGCTGGATCTTTTGCTGAAATAAATTAATGATTCTAATTGGGGCTTTCTTTAATTGTAAATAACACTATAGAGTCCTACCTTCAGTAGTATTCATGAAGACCTGGTCATTATTATACTTGTGCAGCAATCAGAAGTGTGACTAGAGCATTGTTCAATGTACCAGAGGTAACTAATTAAACTAGTTCTAGTAACCTTGCAGTGAGGCTGTGACAGATGTTCCAGCTAATGGAGTGAGCACTTGGTATCTTTGGTAGTGTCATGCAGCTTGTATGGTGTCTTCACTGTATGGTTACATGAACTAGCTAAAATAAAATGGATCAGATATGTCTGCACATAATGTGGTTGTGTGTTCTGATTGCAGTGCCAGCATATAATGAAAAGAGATGTTCAAAATAAAGAGAAGATACGATTCATTTGAGAGAGCTACTTTCTTGCAGGGCTCTTAATTTGTGACACATTTAAGTGTCAGCTGAGCTACTGAACTTTGGTTTGACATTGAGTGATAAATAACATTAGAAATTATGATATGGACATTAAAAATACAATATGGGATTTTTCCTTATTCTGAAGCTCCATGAATAAGTTGAAAAAGTTAGTTAACCTTTCTATGCTGGAGTTTTTCCTGTCTAAAACCTAAGATAAGCCCTAATTTCACAAGTTAAAGCTGATACAGCTTCTGAAAGAAGCAGTCCTGCTTCCTGCATACTCCTCGTCCCCATCTTGACACAAGACTTTGTCTACGGTGAACGTGGTTGGGGGAAATGGTGGAGGTGAAAAGAGGCAAAGAATGATGACTAGTTTTCATCTGGATCTGCTCCACAGTCAAGCTGCCAGTGTGGTTGAACAGACACTTGCGCTGACAAGGGAAGAGGCACTGGAGGTGGAAACTAGAGACCACAAAGCAGAGTTGCTTTTTGTTACACCAGTAGCAGTATGAGTAGGATTCAGGTCTCCATGCCTGTTCAGTGTGCTGTCCTTTGAACTCTGTCAAGCTCTTGGGCAGCTTTGGCTGGAAGACACATGAGAAATGGTAATTATTGTTTATTAATTGTAAAACACTTCACAGGAAGATGATCTCCCTATATGCAACTGCAAGTTCACATGGCATAATTAACTGTGGGGAAATATCAATTATTCCAGTATTATCCAAGAAAAATAAAGTAGATTTATGGTCTTTCAAGATGAGTGCCTACTGTGTTCAGTAGAGCCCTGATTTCCTCAGTTATTTATATCTCCTACTTACAAAGATGGAGATGGGAACAGCCGTTTGCTGTAGTAAGTGGTAAGAACTGTTAGCTTTGTTTATTTTTCTTACTTTATATTGGTATGTTTTTTGAAAAATAGTATGTCTGAACAATAAAGATGACTGCTTGCTTACCTTCCTGTGGCTGCTGTGCTCTGGAAACAGGTGGAGCTTTTCAGAGAGAAAGAGTGTTTATTTTCTGTCATTTTTGTTTAACTGGTGTGGTGCAGCAGTTTTAGGGTTTCTGTTTAAAGTGATACTTTGTTCTCATGCTTTAGAGGGTGTTCTAATGAAACAGGGCTCTGGAGGTTGAAACCATTTTGTATCTTCTGGTAGGGCAGTTCTGCCTTGAGGCTCTACCCAACTTAGGTTACTGCTATGCTTGTGCACAGATAATTTTCTAAAACCCTTTGAAGAGCAATAACAGAAGCCATTCTGTGCCATTCATAATTTTGACGTTTTCCTCCTTTAGGAGCTGGAGCCATGCATAGGATGTATGCAGACTATCGCTAACATCAAGCTCATCAAGAACTGCCAGGAGCCAAACGAAGGGGAATGCCAGCAATGCTACTGTCGTCCCATGTGGTGCCTCACCTGCATGGGCAAATGGTTTGCCAGCCGACAAGATCAGCAGCACCCAGAGACCTGGCTGTCAAGCCAAGTGCCTTGTCCAACTTGCCGAGCCAAATTTTGCATTTTAGATGTTTGCATAATACGATGAATAATACTTGGGTATGTTTTAACTTTTTAAATTTGAATGTATTTCATAGTGGGTTTGGTTAAAAGGCCTCTTAGATTTGTTTCTGAGACTTCATGTTCTACAGGGGTGCAAACTCCAAAGCTGTATTTTACAGTGTTGAAAACAGATGTAAATCTTTTCAGTTCCTCTCCACTTTTACCTGTATCTTTGTTTTTTATTCACCAGATGTCAGTACCTGGAATTTTTTTATTTTTTTTTTAACCCATATTTTGTTTTCTTATGTCTTGGATGGAATAAGGGTATCCCTCTATATTTGTAGTACTATTCTCTTTTCAAGTATTAACATAGGTTAAATTCTTTAAATTTTTAAATTTAACTTGGGTTTTGATTCTTTAGTAAAGGGCTGAGAAAATTACTTTGGTTAAACTTCATTGATACTTTTGTTCTTTAATGCATTTGTAAAGTTCTTATTAATCTTTGCAAGTGTTCACCAAACAAGTATCCCAGATGTGTTCTTTCTGCTGGTCCCCTCCCCTTATAAAGGGATTGGTTTCTGTAGGCTAAGGAATTTAATCCCTGAAGATGTACAACTCCCATAGGGACCTTTTATTCCATTAATCTGCCTCTAGCTTATTTTTTGATGGATGTATTTATTTCAAACAACGGAAGGATTCAGAAACATACCCCATTTACCTACACTGCTAATGGTATGTATCATTAAATCTGTTGGTTTCCAGGAGCTACATTGCTTAGGGTTTTGATGCTCTTTAGGTGATGGACTTTTTTTTATCCATTTGAAGGGAGTGCAGCAAACATCTGAACTGTCTAAATACTCTGAAAGAATGCACAGCTATTTCAAAGCCTGTAAGCTGTTTTCTGAGGGGGAACCTTTCCCCTGAAGGAGATGCCGGGATCACAAAGGTTTAAGTTGCCACGCTAGATGCCTGAAGAATGACCATCATTAACGAAAGTTTTTCAGGCTTGCAATTCAAAAACTGATCATAAGCAGTAGTCACTGTTTTAATGTTCATGGGGTACCGATGCACACTTCTTGATCTGATCTGCATCAGAATAATTTGTAAATTAAAATCAAAGCATTTTCCACACATTTATGAGAGCCCTACTCCTACACCTAAATGCAGTGCTTAGTGTTCTAGCTGTCCATCACACCCTTCAGTGAACAATTATTTGGCATACTGCTTGGTGGAAAGCTTCAAGCTGCTGGAGAATGTGTGCGTTCTTACACTGACCTGTGCATTGCAGGGGCTGAGATGCAGGTATTTGCTTGCTTGGGTTGTCCATCTTAGAGGGATAGTGATCTCAGGCAGACAGGCGGATCAAATAGTGACAGGAATATTTTAATGCTTTCGTCTCGGAATTTGATCTTACCAGTAAATCACTAGCATAGATGGCATGCCAGTGATTACATGAAAACGTCTTGATTACCATGACAGGTAACTGCTTTGAGCAGGAATAGGTGGCAGGATGTTAAAAACAGTACAAGTACTGGAAGCACAACCATGAAAGATTTCATTAGAGCCTCAGCCTAGCTACGGTTGCATGGTGAATGCTCTGAACTGCACTTAGAGCCAGTCAGACAGGAAATCGTTATGAATGTGACTGCAAGCCATATTTTGGCGAGCGATAAGGAATTGAGAAGAGATTTGACAGCATCATTTGAGAACTAACATATATGTTATATTGTTGGTGTAGTTGGGTTTTTTTTGTTGTTTTTTTTTAATAGTATGCACTTATAAAAGTCCAACCTCTTTGGGTTTAAGGACACTAGTTGCTTGAGCATATCTCAGTTGTTACATATACAACATCTACTATGCAATTATCTGTACTACCTATTAATAAGGGTGATTTTTCTCATTTTCATTATCTGTTGCTTCGTATTGCATAGAGTGAAAATTTGACACAGGCTGGTAGTATGGATTTGTCTTTCTTTCCCAAAGAGATCTTAAGTGGCACGCCCCTCTTCTTCTGCATAGGGTTAAATTGAGTTCCTGAGTTTCAGACAGATTTGTTGACAAGTCTGAAAATTAATAAAAAATCAAGGAGCTGATCAGTGATTGAATTTTAAATATTTTCTAGTACTTCTGTTGGAAATTTGAAATGGTCTCTGCAGGATTTTTTAACCTTTGGAAGATTCTTACAGGGTTGGGTGGTATCATCTGACATGCACCTCCTCACAACACAGCAGCCTTTACAAATAAGCATTTTGTACCATTTACTTCTGGAAAGTTTACATAATGTGGCACAGATATAAGGGATGTGGTCCCTGAAATAGTTGCAGAAGAGAGGGTAGGATTTTGGAGTTGTGGTTTTGCCACTGACAGTCATTCAATTCCTGCAGCTCTTTTCCTGTTTGGAATAAAAATATTTATTGTAAAGATGTGTGAAGTTAAAATCATAAAGGCCTTGAGAATCTTAGATACGTGTAGTTGCAAATGGTTTTATAAAAGAAAAACAGGTCAGTTGCCAATAGTATCTCATGTAATAAGAGCTTTAGTCTCCTAGTTGCTTGTGCAGTGGAGTTGTTCTTTACAGAAATCTACTTTGAATTGATGGGAGGTTTTTGTTTTAGTGGAACTTTGCTTTTATTCATCTTATTTCTTTTGCCAATATAACAGTACAACAAAATAACTGTCATAAATGTATGCATCTTTTAATGGTAGTACTCTATCCACAGAAGTGCCTCATAGAAAACTTAGTAATAATTACCAAAATAAAATTATTATTTATGTTAGTGATAGTGCCTGGCTTAAATTCCTTAAAACAAGAATTTTTTTCCAAGTTAGAATTCTAAGAATAATCTGGCATGACTCCAAAGTTTGTAAGCTTCTTAAACGCTATGTTAGAGAACCAACTTGTTAAAAATACATATGACATATTCTTCTTAGAGACAGTAGAAGGAGAAACCATGACGTCTCCCTGCACAGTCTTGTGATATCTTATTTGTCTTGAATAAAGCACTGAACATGAAAATAATAGAGTACAAAAATAGGCATTTTTCTTTGCGATAGCTTCGGGTCATCAACCGAAGAACCATGCGCATGTATAGGGCTGTTCTAGAGAAGATCTCTCTCTGCAGTAAAAAGAAATACATTGCCTCCCACCCAATCTTGATACATTTCTTAAACTTAAGGATAGGGTTTAGAATTGGTCTTTTTACAGTATTTTTCTAAGAAAAAAATGAACCAAGTAATATGATGGGCTAAAATACTTACTTAAAGAATTTTCTTGAATTATTAGTGATTTAGCATTGCTTTTTCAGCTGTGTGTATGCTTTTCCACATCACTTGACTTGTGGGTAGGCAATGTTAGTAATCTGAAGTACGTTATATAAATGTAATGTCATTACAATAAGACAATCTATATGTGGGTGCACAGTGTCAGTATAAATACCGTGTATGTGTGTGTACATGTATAGCCCCAATTTCCCTATGTGCTGCAGCTGAACAGGTATTTCTGAAAACATGGGCTGTGGCTTTATTATTTACGTCCACAGTTGTGTTATTTCTGTAATTCCAGCATTCCAGAAAATACTGGCAAAATATGTTGTCTGTTGTTTTTTTAGGTTAACATAGTTTGCTAACTCAAAAAAGGCATTTTGTCCAAGCAGTATATATTTTGAATCCATGATATGAATGCAGTTGCTTACCATGAGGCTTGCCATAACTTGAAAACAAAATACCGGGTTATGATGTGATCTCTTCAGTATGAGTATTTTTGTTGTGTTGAAACTTGGTAGACTGCAGCTATGTACCATTCCAGTCAGGCTAAACCTCAGTAAGACATAAATGACTAAAGTTGAGTGCCATTTCTTAAGAAATGTTGACTTTGAGGTATTTAAGGAGTTGAGATACGAATATTCAAGCTTTTACGTGCATTACAAGACATTTTCTTCCAAAGATATACCGCAGGATTTGTTATTTGTGGTTGGGTTTGGGTTTTTTTACCTAGATATTTTACCTATTTTAAAATGGACAATATTACCTGGATAGCCTTTAAGCAAAAGGCTTAATGAATACATGTAGTTAATCTTAGAACTCTCTGAAGAGCTGAATAAAAATACAGTTGATTTTATGTGAGACTTCTGGTTTTCATTTTAAAGTTATGCTTACCAGTTAAAACTTTACAAGGGTGGAAATGAGTCTGACTTACCTGTATATGTCTTAGCTG
Source organism: Aviceda cuculoides (assembly GCA_035590195.1). Lineage (NCBI taxonomy): Eukaryota > Metazoa > Chordata > Aves > Accipitriformes > Accipitridae > Aviceda > Aviceda cuculoides. The sequence goes on from JAVJGG010000054.1 coordinate 40,079,311, forward strand.
AGAACATGTGAATACAAAGAGGGCTTAAATTCTCCTGAAGGTGCACCTGATAATTTATTCTTTGATGAATTTTCCTCATATAACCTGAAGGCAGAGAGTTGCATAAATGAAAGAAGGTATGTAAAATCTACATATGTATCTCAGGAAAAAAAACTCCAATACTTTTCATAACTAACAGGGGTGAAGGAGTGACACGGGATGTCATGAAATCAGCAGGGGCGGTGACTAGAAATTCATCTTACCAGGGGAGCACTGGCATGTAGCAATGATGCGTCCTGAATAAAACAGATGTTTTTATTGTGGCCTTGCTTAGGTATGTGACAAACACAGGCAACAGAAGAACATAGTTCATTGCATTTGTGGTACGAAATGTGGGACGCACATCTCTAGAGGTACGTTGTGGTGCCTGTCGACCCCCTTCGCCGAGCTGATTTAGCTCACAACAGCTAGCAGAAGACTAACTTGGTCCAAACCGAATCCTTGGCTAATGAGCGAGGTAACGCACCGATGTCGGAGCTGGGGCCTCGACAGATGAGCCAGCGGAGCGGGCCTGGGGGTCCGGCCACCCTGGGTGGGGGCAAGGGACGGACTGTGAGGAAAACGGTGCCCTCGGCCTGAGGGAAGCTGCGCCCGCCCTGCCGCCTCACAGGAGCGTGGGCTGCAGGACGCGACGCCTTCCTCCCGCCCCCGCTCTGTAAAACCTGATCGGCTTTTTGGCAGGAGCAACGTATTATTTTTACCTCCAGCCTCAGTAACGCTTTCGCCCCCTGCCCCGCTCTCTGACCGCAGCACCTTGACACCACCCAAAGGGCCCTCGTGCGCATGCGCAGCGCCACCCCCCGCGTACCCGGCTGGGCAGGAATGCTGCGCATGCGCGCTGCCCACCGCGCCTTCCTCTGGGGAGGGAGGGCCGCACCTGCGCGCTGCTTCCCCCCTCGGGGCGCAGCCATGTTGGGCCGGGGCGTGCGGCCAGTGCCTCAGCCATGTTCCGTGGGCAGCGGGGCCTGCCGCGCCAGGCCGGCGGCGGGGAGCCGGGCGGGCTGCGCAGGTGAGAGCTACCGCGGAGGGCCGGGGCGGCTGGGGCGGGGGTATTGCTCCCTCAGGGCGTCTGTAGGGCTCCCGGGGCTCCGGCGTGTTGGCGGGCGGGGGTGTGGCGCTGCCTGTCCCACCCAGGACGCCTGCTGTGGGGGTGGGCGGTGGGGAGGTCGCAGGGTGGGCTTCGTCCGCACTCCACCGCCTTCAGCCTCGTCCTCTTCGGTACACGTGAGGAGGAGCGGGGCGAGGCGGCTGCTGGCAGCTCGCCTCCGGTCCACCAAGCCTGCGGCCCGCGGGCGGCCGCCCTTGCTGAGGGAGTCTCCTTTGCGGAGGTGGCTTCGGTCTCTTCTGGCGGCGGGGGGAGAGTGGGGCTGGGAGCGAAAGGTGGGCCGCAGCCCAGGCAGCAGTGTGTGTGGGCTGGGGTGAAATGCCCTCAGTCCGGCTGGGGCTCGCCTTCAGGCTGAGCCTGCAGTGGGTGGGGAGTGCAAGGCACTGGAGGTAAAGAAATGCTGGAATATTTCTCAAAGGTGTAATTTTCCATTAGCCTTTTTCCCTAGATTTTCAAATAGTGGTGTACATAAGGCATGCTAGGTGTTGTGCTTTTTTGTTTGGTTGTTTCTTTCTTTCCAAGTCTTTAAATTGAGTAATTGCTGCAGAGGGTGGTTGGAGAAAGGTTTTATCTGTTCACTGCCTTTGCGGAAACCGAATGTGTTGAAAATGTCCTTTTGCCTAGATCCATGATTCAGAGTAAACGATTTGTGCTGTGTGTTAGTAACTGAGCCCTCTGGGAGCAGGAAACTCCCAAAGCCGGTCAGGGTGGAGGAGGAAGGCAAAGAAAATGTAGGTTGTTAATCCAGAATTAAAGTAACAAAAACCTTCCTTCCCCCTCACTGGCTGACTTAAAAAGTGCAGAGACCTCGCACATACAGAACAGCACGTTTACAGTTTACTCGCACATACAGAGCAACAGTATGTTTACTGTGTGGAGTCTGCAATATAAGGTCATTCTCTCAGGCAGGTGGTGGCAGATCCGCAGGCGTGGTCCGTAGCCCAGAATCCAGGTCTGATGTTAGTAGACACTGTGATGACGCTTTGTTTAGTAACCTATCATTTAAGACGTCAACGCTGCCAGAACTGAGGAGGAAAATGTAGATAACTCTTAATCCTTAAGCAATCTCTGGCTGTCCATCCAGCATGTTGCAAGCACCCCACTCTAGCTCTTTTTCCCCATGTTTACTTGTGAGGACTCTGCAGCAGTGTCTGGTAAAGAATTTCCTGTGTAAAAGTGTTTCCACATAAACGTTTGACCTGATTCTCCTTAGACATGCTGTTTTCTTGTGTTGAAGTGATGTTTCTGTATTTGCCTCTTTCACAACTTTAGTACTGGATAGAATGGTATATAAATGTTAAATAATGCATTGCTGACAGAGGACAGTCTATGAATGTTGGCACATGTCAGCAGTTCCATAAACACTGGTGACAGTCCTCAGTTGGGTTTTTTCTTCCCCTTCCCTTTTTGTTTGCAAATAGAGAAAGGGTATACTTTTGGTTACCTAAATATTAACGGTTTATTTTAAAATTCTGATGTCTTAATTGCATTAGTGAAAGACCTTTTTTCAGCAATTGTATTGTCTAACACCTTTGTTAAGTTAGTGTTGCCTGAATGAGTTAAGTTGACACAAGCCGCATATCTGTATACCAAATCAGCATTTTACAACTATAAATGATGATACTCAGATTGTCCATATTTGTTTTGTTTAGGCAGTGTTCAGTGACTACCAGTGACTTGCTTTCTGATGAAAATTCTTGTTTTCTAGTTCTGTGAAATATCCACGCTGCTGGCATCAAGAACAGAAATGTAGAAGCTGGAATGATTCAGATTCTTTGGTGTTTGATGAATATCAGTGTAGGCATTTAGACCAATGGCTCGAGAGGTAAGGAATAAATGTGAAGTTTGTTTAAATGTTCTCTTTGCTGCATTCTTTTCTTTAAGAAGCCAGCAAAACCTTGGGCGTGATTAAATTAAATGTTTTCTGATAATACAGTAGCACAGAGTTGACAAATGATATCTGTATTATGCAAGAGTAGACCATTCCATTTGGCTAATTGAAATACATGCCATAATATTAGCAAGTATTCCATATGAAAGAAAGAAATGGTGTATACTGAGGCAGTACTTGAAGCCCTTTATTGCTGAAGTCTTCAATATTAGTATAAAATTCCCATTGAAGCAGTGTGCTGTTACTTTTTATTCTTTGCTTACACATCTTTATGTGCAAGTGTGGGCAAACCATGTTTGTCTCTTCACTTGACAGTGCACTTGGTATATTCAGCTATACTACAGTTTTTAGTAAATACCTTTTTTGGTTTTTTTGTAATCCAGTACGGAGAATAATTTGATATGAGATCAAATTTTATAGGTAGGTAGTTCTAGGAGTATTTTGGTTTGCTTTTGTGTATTCTAGACTAAAGACCTAAGGCGGAGGAAGTGTTTAAGATTGGTATCTTAATGTCTGACAGGAGGTGTGAAAAGTGGTGAGTCCTTGGATATGTGCAGAAAACTGAGTAGAACATAAGCTAGAAGAGATGAAATATTTCACTGAGGGCACATGAACACTTTTATATAAAATTTATATATCTCTGAATATTACATTATAGGAAGGTAATTGTCTTTTCTGATGGCGTGTTTAATATTCCTTCAGTTAATAAATGAATCTTTTGAAGAGCTCAGGAAAGCCTTTGTATCCAGGAGTGTTTTCCATGTCTTTGGTGCTATCATAAAAAAAATACTAACAGTGTGTCGTGATTGTGAGTCAAACTGGATGTGCTAGCAGCTTTTGTATTTCTCTTGCTGAGCAGGTATGTTCCTTCTTAGTGTGGAATGAGTCTCTGTCATGTTAAAATGACATTGGCAGCATGGATGGTAATATCTGGTGATGTGAAACTGCTTAGGGAAAGTAAGACTGTAAGCTAAATCTACTTCTGTATTACTTATGTTAAATGTTGTGGCATTAACATTGAAAGAAGTAGACAGACTGAAAGGATAAGTTTTCAGTGTTTTAGAATATTACAGCATTATACAGTTTTCATTTATTGTATTTTTTAATTTAGTGAAGAACCTGGTGTTTCTCCACTAAGAGAGTATCAGGGATCCAACTGATTATTTAAGTAAGAGCTTCCTGACTTACTTTTTGGCTTTACACAGTGGAGTTTAAATTCTTGAAATGACTGTGTTGGGATATGATGGTGTCTGACAAAATGTTAGTTCTCCTCATGTGATGGGCATTTTTCCATTTCTTAAGCATTTCCCTGGTCCTTTACAAAGTCCTTAGCTAACGACAGAGAGCAGTGATTAGACTGATTTTGACCTCAAGTATTTTCATGAATTGTGCTCTTTGATGGAATTGTAGTATTGAGAAGGTCCTCAAGTAGTGGAGTGAAGTATTCGCATTGGCTGAGCTGGCGGTATTTTAAGAGATTGTCAGGTCTGTGTTCTGAATTGAAATTCAGTTCATGACCATTTTCTTTCCCTGCAAAGTAAAACTGATAGTCTTAAATCACTACTGAAGGCAACTTGAGCTGAAATGTTTTGATTTGTTTGACTTTGAAATGAAATAGGGTAGGAACATGCCCATGATGTTAGAGTTGTGGAGCAGTTTTTGTCCACTATTGAAGTTCCTGTTCATTAAATATGTTATGAGCAACAAATGTTCATATTGAGTTCTCAATCGTTTTCTAGATCTGCAACAGCAGAACATTCTAGGCCTCTTTCTAGTTGCCCAGACTGGGAAGATAGAACTGAAGAAGGCAAAACAATGAGGACATCAAATAAAAAAATGACAAAGTAGGTATTGAACAATTATTAACTATTGTTGCTTTGGTTTTAGCAATAGCCATCTGATGATCTCCAACTACTTTACATGCATTAATGAAGATTTGAAACACAGCCAGGCTGTTTCATATCAAGCCTGAAGGAAGCCTTAAGGGGAAAGTAGCACTGAGAAGTCTTATCTCAAAAGCTACTTGTATAATCATTTCAGATTCTCTTCTTTTTCAGCTTAAATTGCATATTCATTACAGCTTTCCATAAGAGAAAATACTGGAATAGTGAAAGGAAAAATGAAAACCAGCCATCATGGCTTGGAGAGAGAAATGGCTGTTAAGGTCATTCAAGCTAGCCTCCTTTATATTATCCATCTTTGTTCTATTGAGTTTAAGATTTTTTTGTATTTATATTAGGAGGTTGTTACACATATAAGCAATAATCATATATCATTTGATTTGCTTGCTGTAGGACTAGCTGTAAGCTTCTAGTAAGGCAGCTCTAGCACCAGTACCCTCAGGTGTATGTTTACTTGTTTCAAACGTGAGCAACTGCATGAACTTGCAAAACCTACTTTTGTAGTGATTCATTTGGTTAGTACAACTTTCACTTCTGTAAACTAGTGAAGTAAGAGTTGTGCTTACTGTCTATCAGAGTAAGAATGCATGTAGTTCTAGAGTATGTTTATATAACTTGTTATTAAGGTTCTTTTCAACTTAATTCTAATTTTTATTTTTAAGTTCTGTTTCAAGCAATTCTACTAACCCAGCTGAAAGGGAAACAGATGAAGTGGTTCTGAGGAGAAGACAAAAACAGATCAATTTTGGAAAGAATACTCTTGCATATGACAGATACATTAAAGAAGTTCCAAAGTAAGTTGCACTATGTTGCACATTTCCAGATAAACTCTTACTTGTGTCCTGATGTGTGTGTAGATGAGCACACAGCTTTAGTTTTCATAAAATTACATGAACAGTAACTGAAGAAAACTTAAAATCAGTTGATTTTTGTCAAAGAGAAGCCAGGTATTTTCTGCATAGGAGCAAATTTAGATAGGGAAAATTTAAAGCTAAATGTTCCCTTTGTGTATTGCTGTTGCCAGTAGCAAATATACTTCAAATAAACTCTGTATTAATCAGCTCCCTGTGATGCTTCCGGTGACTGTGTTGCTAGGCTGGTGTGAAGTTAATTGATACCAGGAAATGACAGCTTTGAATGAGGACTGAATAAAGCCTTGCATTTAAGTATTGGTAAGGAAACCAGTCTTCAATGATTCATCAGTACCTAACAAATCAAAACCTGGATTTCTTGCTTTCTCTGTTATTCCACTTTGGGCTTCAGAGTCTGTGAATTGAAATCAAGATTTCTTAGCCAGCCCCCTCTGCTTACTGTAGAGCTGTCAAGGTTCAGAAACTAGTTTGTACTAATGTGTGGATGTGCATTTGTGTTCTTGTTTTTTTGTTTTGAGGGTTATTTTTAGAGATGTTTTTCTAAATATGGCTTGCTACTTATAGTTGCCAGCTTTCTATGGATTCTACCTGTAAGAGTCTATTGTGGAAGTTGCTATCCAAGTGCAGTGGACACTGCAGGCTTGTTGTTGAAAAGAAAAAGATTAGACTAGAATGATGAAAAATCAACAACAGATACCGTAAACAATCACAGATAGCATATCATCATCAAATCTTCAGTAACAGCTCTTTCATCAAAGAGTCTTGGATCGCTTTGTGAATTGTAATTTTGCTTGTCACTTTGTCATCAGTGGAAGGACTGCAGCCAGTCTTATGGTGATGCCTGGCACTTGCATGGCTGTGCTGTGATCAGTTAAATCATAGGTGGAGAATAGGAAAGGATGAGAATAGCATTCAGAAAAAACATGGGATAAACTTTGGAGAAAAAAAAAAAGTGTTCTGGGTGGCATTGTAACAGGGTAGTTTATAATCCTGTTCCTTAGCAGGATGTGTTTATCTTACAAAAAGTGCTACGGCTAAGTACATCAATCTGTGAAGCTGGTAGGGGGAACCACCTGAGACCAAGGTACTTGGTATGATTTAAAACATTATCGTAATATGCTTCCCTCCGGGCATAAAGCTGACTCCAGTATGGTAGGACTATAAACAGGATTATTTTGTACTGAAGATACAGTTTAAGTGAGCTCTCCACTAATGTTTTATGGGCAGGATCTGATTTGAGATACTATCTGAGAAATAGCACTTCCAGCCATGGGGTGATCCTAGACGGCATTGTTACAGTGTCTGCCCAGTGTAGATTCAGTGGAAGGACATATCGTTTACATTTTACCCGGAGAATGAGGGGACTTTGTCTTCTCACAGAAGGCAAATGCTGTTTAGAATTACAGCAGTCCCCATTGTAATAATGCGTGGACAGTGGTGGAATAAAAGTTCACTGAAGATGCTTGTGGGTTGACCCTTGCCAGCAGCCAAGTACCCACACAGCTGCTTGCTCCCTCCCTCTCCCCAGTGGGATGGGGAAAGAATAAGAGCAGTAAAATAGAGAAAATTGGTGGATTGAGATAAGGGCAGTTTAATAGGTGAAGAAAAAAAGGAGGAGGGAAAGCAAGTGATGCAAATGCAATCACTCGCTACCTCCCACAAGCAGACTGGTGCCCTGGCAGTCTCTGAGCAAGCAACTATGTTGGAAGACACTTCCCCTTCTTTGTCTGCCCTGATTTTAATTGCTGAGCATGACCTTACATGGTGTGGAATATCTCTTTGGGTAATTTGAGTCAGCTGTCCCAGCAGTTCCCCCTCTTAACTTCTTGTTCACCCTCAACTTAGTAGCTGTGGCAGGGGGTGGGGCAGAGTGGGAAAAAGAGAAGGTCTTGAAGCTGTACAAGCACTGTTTATCAATAGCCAAAAATTAGCACTATTTTAGCCATAAATCTGAAATGCAGCACTACAGGGACTTCTATGAAGGAAGTTAACTCCATCCCAGCCAGACTCAGTACAATACTAAATACAAAGAAATTGCACGTGACTCAGGAAAACTGAGATAGAAGTAGCTGGAGGTTGGGATACTATTGAAGGGGTATGAGTTATGCTGCTTGTTTCATATTTGTCCATGGGCCCTAGGGATCTGCTTTTGTCATCTGTCAGTGCTGGACTGGAGGAACCTCAGGTCTGACTCAGCATGTTACTCTTAGTTGTTGCTTGTGTTGTCTGTTTTTGACGGTGTTGTAGAATACAGCATTTCAGCTAAATGTTTAAAAATATGAAAATTGTATTAGGCCTCTGATGCCTGTGTCATCTGGTGGATGGAAGATTTTTTTTTTTTCAGCAGGAAAATCATGTTCTGAAATAATAAATGTTACTGTGTATTTACAGGAATCAGCGAATACCAGGAGTTCATCCTAGAACTCCCAACAAATTTAAGAAGTACAGCCGTAGGTCCTGGGACCAGCAGATCAGGCTGTGGAAGATTGCACTGCATGCCTGGGATCCTCCTACTGAAGAAACCTGGGACCTGCAGCCAGTGTGTGTATGGGTGAATTAAGTCAGTACATGTCTCTTGCTTCACAGGAGGACTCTGTTTCCTTTAGAGCATTCCTAACTGGGAGCAAGAGAGGAGATCAGGCTCAGAAATGGGAGTCTCCTTGAATGCCTTGTTTTCCTTTTGAATCCTGTTAGTCTTCAAGATATTCCCATTATTTAGTCTAAATTCATCTCCAATAAAGCGTTTTGGGGAGGAAGACATTTGGTCTGTCTACAGTAGTACACTACCTTCACCTGTGTGTTTACACTTGTAAGCACAAGGTAAAATTCTTTTTCTAGAAAGGGATAGGCATAAGCAGAAATTCAGTGATTACTATTCCTTGACCTTGATAACCTTTCCATCTTCCTTTTTTCTGATGTCAGTGGAACCACCTTTCTCCTGCAATAACAATATGTTAGAGGATTTGAGAAGTATAAGAAGATTAGAGAGAGATTTCTGTGCTCTCTGCAGGAGAGTGGCAACTGTGTTCAAGATAGAAATTTTTTTTACCTTTTCAGAACTTTGAATTTCTCTACAAGGCTAGCTCCACTAATTGATGTCACCTAATACTTTACAAGATTTGTAGTATTAAATTGGGAGGAAAAGAGTGGATGGAATTCTATTAGCTCTGTAACTGCATTGTGTAAATAGTTCTAGCTGTGTTGTAATTGACCTATGGTGGAAGTTGCAGTTGTTAGCGCTGTTTGGATGTCATATGAAATGAACTGTGAGTTATTACTGCAGCTTAACTGTCCTCTGCTTGGAGCGCTAAGCCAGATGGGTAGTATTTTAAATCCTTTTTTCTTCCCCTGGTTTTTAGTAATACAGAACCCTCAGGCAGTTCCCAGGAATGGTTCTGCAAAGACGAGGATTTTTCTGGCTCCTTCGTATTTGACGAAAAGCAGAAAAGAAATGAGGGTGAAGATGAATGCAGGCACACTAACTATACACTGGAGAGGTATGAGATAAAACTTCTGTAGTTAACTTACTGAAATAATTCAATACGTGTTGATTCTGTCAGTTTTTTGTGGGAAATGTTTAGTGAGGGAGGGCAGTTAATGCTCAGCTTCAGAGTTTGGCACTTTTGGTGTTGAATGTAATCCGTCACTGGTGCAGAGCATTGAATGTGGAAAAATTACCAGCATTACAGAATTGCATGATTAACAGCAGAAAAAGGCAGTGTTTTTTCAGCTTGTCTGTTTATAGAGTGGAGTACTGAGGTTTCTTTAAGCACTGTTGGCAAGTGCTGAAAGGAGGATGCCTTTTTTAGAAGCAAGAGTGCCCATCCTTAATTAACGGTATTATGCCTGCCTGCAGAACAGCGGGGAGACTTAATAGTGAAGCACCTCGTGCGCTTCCCTGTTTACTGAGGTATCTTGATCTGGGGGACATGTGTGTGGAGCTGAAAATGGTTCTGCTTCCAGGTTTCTTCTGAGGTTGTGACTAGGTTCACTTTCCAAAATACAGTGGAGTGGTTACCAAAATTTGAGCTATTTTCTGTGTTCTTCTGTTGTGCCTGAAGAATCATACCTCAAAAAAGGTCTTCCTGTGTAGCATGTACCATTATTTTGCAGAACTCTGATAAGCATTTAAACACAGATGAAAAATGTTATGTGCATAAAATCTGTCTTATTTTTGTAGTCCCTGTTCTCCCGATTCTTCTCCAGTATGGAAACGCAGAAAAAGAAACAATTCTGACTCCTCTGTGGTTTCAAAGAGTAAAAACCATTATGTGCACATGTACCACACACTGGAAAGGTATGAAATTATTCTCCATATGGAGATATATTGATATTATGAACCGACTTTTGGAATATGAATGGTATTTATTCCTCCAATTGTTAATAGTTTTAATTATATCTGAATGTGTGTGCAATTTAATGAGGCAGGGAAATCATGCCAGAATAATTGTGTGGTATGATAGCAAATATTTACAGTGGTCCATTGCAAAGGTGAAGAAACTTCAGTGTCAGAAGACACAACATAGGTTGGTTTGTGTGTGTAGACTTAGGCAACACTAATGTGTTGTTCTTGATTTCTCATGGAACATGTTTTGTGCTTCAGAAGTTGTAATTCTGAAATTCTTAGGCATCTGCCATAGTTATTTCTCATACCTCTTACATGCACTGCTTTCTGCTTTTTGGCATTCAGAGTGTGTACAAGTTGACAAACGTAATGGTAAGGGAATGAAACTCAATGTGCGCTCATAAATCTGTCAGCAAATACTGAAACTTGCTGCCTATTTAATTATTACCATGTTACATTTGCTACAGATGTTACAGAGAATATGTATTCACGAAGGGTTATGAAAGAAGCTTTATGAATTTTGATTAAGCTTTGCCCTGCCCTATGAAAGGTGGTATGGAAGAAGATGCTTGTTGGAACAACACAGAATTGGTCACCCAGTCTGGGACGAGGACAGAGTGAGGTTAATGTTCAAAAATGGATAACAGAAGGGTAGAGTTCTTCAGGCTAACACCTTCATTATTCTAAGTTGTTCAGGAATTAAACTACTCCTCTAGTGATTGGTCTTAATCATATTTCCTTTTTTCCCCTTTCCTAGCTGCTGCATAAGAAGTCTTCCTAAAAATGAGAAATGATAGGCTATGTAGAGCAGAGCATGGTTTAAACTCTATACAAAGTTTTGTCAGAACCACCAGAAAAATGGAACTATGATTTAAGTTTTTGGGGGTTTAGTAGACTTCTCACACTAACCTTAGTAAAAATGGTTATACAGGTGTAGGTTTTTTTCTCTCTACTTAGCTCCCTTAACTTGAGAAGAATTAAGAGGAACTGTGTTACAAAGGTCTATGGTTTCATACCTTTTCATTTTCTTTCTAGTCTTACTGAATCAGGACATCAGGAGGCTTTTTCAAAGTGCTCAGAGTGGGAAGCCTTTGGTGAAAATGATGAAGTAATGACAGTACAACATGGTATAGAAATAACAAGGTAAATACTATAATGATTGTGATTTCTGTTTATTGCTTGAGCTGTGAAGGTGTCCTTTGCTTTTTTTGTGTTTCTTTTTCTTCACTGTTTAATACTATATTTTTTTTCTCTCCTTACGTTTCCTCCAACATTTAGTATGTTTGGCTGTTATTTTTGTTCTTTGAGTATGCTTGGCTTTCTCCAGCCTGACTCTCCATCTGTTGCTTTCTGCTGCTTCTGCCATTAAGTAATTTCGGAGGATGATGAGCCCCGTCCACCGTCTTTGTTTTACGGAAAGCAATGGTGTTTTACAGAATTGGTCTCCATGGTTGTTACTAGCCTCTCACTTCCTCAGCCTAGGAGCTGAAAACTTCCTCTCTATCTCCTTGAGATTAAGTTGTTTTGTAGCTGACAACAATGATAGTTGTTTGTTTTTATGCAGTGACCCGATTCCAGCCAGTTGTTGTTCGGGATGGAACAATCAGAAAAAACCCAACTTCTTTCTGCCTGACAGCAAAACTTGCAGAGATACAGACTGCAGGCTGGAGAGGTACAAAATGCAGCTCATGAATCATGGGCTTTCTTTTATGTAGTAAGTTAGAAGCCTGGTTGCTTTATTGCTGCATTTCAATCCAAGCTTTTATTAGAAACATACTTTTTTTTTTTTTTAACTATTAGGGATATGTTGGTCAATATTTATATGTTGTGTGGTAAAATTCTGTCCTTATTTTCTCATGTTGTAGTCTGTATTAGAGTAAATAGCAGGTTGTAGCTGTATTTAGTATAAAAAGGTTACCATAATAAAGCCACTTCAGGGGTTTTTTTTGTATTTGTAGGCTTAAACTTTGTAGCAGTTTATTGGAAGGACATCCATCAGAATACACTGAAAGGGAATGGGGAAGTGCAAGTGCTGAAGATAGAATAATGGGGAAAAAAATTTAAATATTGAGGTGAGTTCATGCTGACTACTTATTTTGCCTGTTCTGTTTCAGTAGCCCATATGCAGTATCATTTTACAGAATCCAACTGTTCAGTTAGAGCAGATCAGTTGCTCTTTTTATTCCTTTATTATATTAGTATTTTATCCCATCTTCTTGTGTTTAATGCAGCACCTCAATTAAAAGATCTAATATTTCACGCTTAGTGAATTGAAATATTTACCTGTTCAGCCAGAAAACATGTGTTTTATATTATCACCCAAATGAGAAGTACGAGCTTTTTAAATTATTTCAGTAGCAGCTTTTCTGCCTCTTAATGTTTTTGTGATGAAGTTACAGCTTTGCATTTGCAGCAGTAGATTTCAATGAAAATTTTCTCTTGGACTGTAGATTCCTGTGGTGCATTAATAGGATGGGTAGTAATCTTGAATCAAACAGCTTTTCTTAGCAGAGAGTCTTTTGTGTAACTTGATTGTCTTTGTTCTACATTTAATGCAGGCTCTGAAACATTATGAACTAGGATATAAATGTCTGTTTAACAGTAATCTTGCAATATTTTGCATAAGAAAACTCATTAAGAATGTGGTATTAAGAATACGGTGCACAATTAGTTTTATGCTACTTAAATTTTGAAGTCTAGCAATATGAGGAAAAGGCAGGTAGAGCTTTTAAAAATTGTGCTAATGGCATTCTTGTATTGACTTTATTGATTTTTAATTTAAATTCTTTGAGCATAAATAAGACTTAATATGGATTCATTTTTCTGAAGCGCTAATTTGATATTTGAAAATATCTAGTCTCTCTGTGTATATAGAAGTATGGAAAAAGGACTTTCTGCTGTGACAGAAGACTATTTGAAGAATAGGGATGTACTCTGACATCAGCAGATGAAGTCTTGGAAAACTGGTGCAGTTGCGTAAGATCTGCACTGAAAGAGGAAGAGATTTACAGTCAGCATATGTGCAATCAGCATAAGGTGATATGTGCAGGTAAAAGAAGCATGCCTCTATACATCCCATGCATCAGCCTTTCTGATCTTTAGATGGTTAATATTTAGCTGCTTTGCAGTTGTCTCTGTTGTAAATAAGGCTCTGTTTAGGAGTGTATATATTCAGTGGGTTCGTCATCACTCATTCTAATTGAAAAAATATCTTTGACATGTAAACTGTAGAAAGCGAATTAAATAGGTTCTCTGTGGAGCAACATGTTGGTTTCCCGGGATGCAAAGATAATATTTAGAGAGACGCTGCCTTTAAAAGTCGGGTTTAGGTGTGATGAGCTCTAACTCTCAAATGGCACAAACTTCATCTGTGGAAGGTGAATGTTGCTTGAAAACCAGATAGTGGGTTACGTGGTAGAATTCCACACCATCTGCCTTTTTGCTAAAAGAAAATTTCTGTCTTAAGCAGGAAAAATAAATGTCCATAAGTTTGAATGTATCTGGTTGCTTTTTAAAGGAAAAAAAATTGGTTAGTAGGACACTTAAGATATGGCAGGTATGTGTTAATTAGAATTGAGAGAAAAATATATTTTATGAATTAATAATGACATTTAGGTGAAAAAGATTTGAGGGATTTGGAAAGATAGGCTCAACTGCTTCATTTTCTCTTTGACAAATACTTTAGGAATTTAGGGTATGTAGTACTCTGTTTTTACAATAATTTATGTTCTCAAAGTGTTCATACGATCTATAACACTTTAGTATGGACAATATGTCTTTGTCTTTTATACTGTGCTTTAAGCTCACTGTATGTAGTGCTTTGTTCATTTACTGCTACTGTAACATTACAGCTTAAAAGAGTAAATGTTTTGCTGTTAATGACTAGATATATTGTATTTAGAAAATGTTGTTATCTTTTTGTCTAGGTTTCTCCAGATCTTTAAGGATAGATTGTGTTCTGCAAGCTCTGCCTCAAGTGCAAAACTGCAGATTTCATTAAGCCTGTGCTACAATGATGATGATGTTCCTTAAAGCTTTTGTGAGTATGTTTCTGCTGCACCTGCATTGGCAGGTGACGTGTACATCATATCGTAAAGGCTACTTCAGTTGATGGATCCTGCTGTCGCCATTGGAGATCATGCTACTTAGAGTGCACTAATGTTATGCTGGTGAATTGGTCCAATATTGAGTCAAGCTGAAGAATTCCACCCCTTAATCCAAGGAGTTAAACCCTGTTTCCTTTACTGGACCAGAATTGTACATCCAACCTGAAGAACCGCTTCAGAAGAATATAGATAATTTCAACCTTTCTCCAGTTGTTAAAGACAAACTGTTCTTAGGTTTTGGATTGGGTAATCATCCATTTGGCTTATTTACCTTTCTCTGAGATAAGATACATTAAGCTAGCATTTGCCTAAGCCTAGTGAGAGAAGAGAAAGGAAAGGTAGATGGTTTATCAAAATCAGATCTCCAACTGTTTGAACAGCAGCACAGCCTAAATACTTGGATTTTGCTTTTATGTGTGTTGCAGCCTGATCCAAAGAGCCAAGCTACTGCTAAAAGAATAAAAGGATGAGTTCAGGGCCTACTGTTCCTTCAAGAATTGGAGATGAGCAGCATTATTTGCAGGTTTGGAGCTGCCCTTGAGCATGGGGTGTCCAGGCTAAGGGTTGTGACAGTGTTGAGATAGGCTCTCTTGTTTTACTCTTCTAGCGCTGTGATTAGAAGGTCAAAGTGAGGGCTGTGGCAATAGTGCAGTTTAGACCAGATTCATGTACCAGTTAGAGGAATTTCTTACAATCCTTGTGGCATTTTATGTAGCATGTACTGGGGTAGAAATGTCTGCTAGAGCTGGGAATTGTCTCTTTGCAGGAGTTTGGTTTGGCTTTTTGCAAGGCCACTGCAGAACTGTGGCAGTGCTAGGGATGATGCACAGCAGCCTTGCTGTGGGGCTGGTAGTGTACCCAAGGGACAAAAGCCCATTGTGCTACCGATGTGGAAGTGAGCTGCTTCCCCAGAAACCACTCCCAGTCCTTTCTAAAACATTATTTCCAGGCACGCTCAGGCATGGGGTTCAGTAGTGTCCTAGCACAAGGGTGGCTCAGTCACACTCCACAGAGCACGGAGTGTGCGTGTACAAGGAACATGTCTGTATAGCACTTTTTTAAGAAGTAATATTTAGAACCTCATTGTTACAGTGTGCATGCTTTCATGTGGTTTATGATGATTGTAAATAAGGGAATGTGTAACATTTTTGGCATTTTGTCTTTATGCAAAATAATTAAACACTTCAAATTTAAAAATCCTTGCTAGTCTGCTTTTGCTGTTTTGTCAGAGTTTCATTAAAAAGGAATATGTAGGTTCAGTAGTCCTTTTTTTGTTTGTTTTAGGGTGGTTTGTTTATTTTGGGTTTGTGGGGGGTTTTTGTTTTGCCTTTTTTTTTTTTTTTTTTTTTTTAAACCTTGTGTTTTGGGTTTGTGTGGTGGGGTTTCGGTAGCAGGGGTGGCTCCTGTGAGAAGCTGCGAGAAGCTTCCCCGGCTCCAAGTCGGACCCACCTCTGGCCAAGGCCAAGCTCATCAGCAGCAGTGGTAGTGCCTCTGGGGTAACATAGTTAAGACGGGGAACCTGCAGTGGAGGAGGAGATAGGAATGTGAGAGGAACCCCTCTGCAGATACTGAGGTCAGTGAAGAAGGAGGGGGAAGAGGTGCGTCGGAGGAGGGGATGCCGCTGCAGCCCATGGTGAAACAGCAGGCTGTCGCCCCCAGCCCATGGAGGGGAGCTGGGGAGCAGATGCCCACCTGCAGCCTGGGGAGAGCCCACGCTGGAGCAGGGGGATGCCCCCCAGCTGTCGGAGCCCATAGCTTTTGCCTGTGATGGATGGGGCCTGCTGTGGATTTATGGACACAAACCTGTAGGATTTGTAATTCAGCAGTCCTTGAAAGGTCTTGTATTTCTTGGTTTGAGATACTTGGACTAGAAATAGGATAACCGATCTGCCTGTGGCAGTTAAATTTTGGGCAGATTTATTCCCTAATCCAGGTTCTGTATGCTTGGACAAGCTATGGCAGCACAAGGAAGGAAATGAAACTGAGCAGATGAGGTTGATGTCTGCTGAAGTCATTTCATGCAGTGCTGTCACTGGATGTAGAACCACCATAATGTCTTTGAATTAGTAATAGTAGCCTCATAAGTCTGAACAGAGCAGTTAATACTGGAATACAATCCGTCTGTTCACTTGTTTATCTCTCCAAAGCTATTTGATGTAAGAGCTTACAACTGATGTAAGCAAAGCTGAAGGCCGGCATTCCACCCCCAGTTTGTATTTGATGGTCTTCCATTAATTTTACTTATCTTAATTAAATCCACTTTGTATAAATCTGTGCTCAGTTCGTAATTAATCAAAAATAAACTCTGAACTTCACCAGCCAGGTTTAAATTTCTTCCAAGTTAAATGTATCTTCTGTTGGCATGCTTCCACTGGGAGAATCTCCCTACAGATGATACGTTATCTGTTGCTTGTCAAAATAGTCCTTCACTAGCAGTTCTGAAATGCCATTGCTTATGTGTAGTTTGTTTTGTTTTTAAAAATGCTGCTTTGAGGTCACAGTGATGAGGCTATCTCCTTCTCTTAAAATCCCCACTGTGGTGTGAAAGTGCTTTTCTGAAGGATTTTCTTCACTGACAAGGATAGAAAGATGCAAGGCAGCTGTAATCCCCGAGATGTGTTACAGCACATAGTTCTGCTGGATAAACTGAATTTAACTTGTACATAGTGTTATGGTAAAAGCACTGCATGTCTTCCAGGCTGGAGCTATCCTCTTATCTGGCTTGCTTGGATGCACTCAGGTAAGCATGCTGTTCAAGTCATTTATCTCAGAGCAAGGCTGGAGGAAATGGAGTTTGTTTGCGTTTTGAACCTACGTATGTCCTTGGTTCAGGAACACCGTTTTCCGTAGCTACGTGTGTGAAAGGAGAGGTGCTAGCACAGCAAACTTTCCTGCAGGAGCGTGGATGTTTATGCAGATGCCACGCAGAAGATGCATGAGTTTGTACAATTACAGTGAGGCCAGGCAAAGGAAAAGGAACTTCTAAGGTAAATCCCTTACATTGTACTATTTTCAGATGTTAGTGTTTCACTGAGCATAGAGCCAGCCTGACTTATCACCCAAAGGCAGGCATTTTGGAGACAGTCATACAACAAAGATCTCTGAGGAGAGAAGTACAGGACCTGTGTACAACCTTTGAGGAAAAAACAATGAGTTGATGGAAAGTGAATACAGTTCTCCCTTACCTCTTCTCAAAATACTGATTTCAGCCAGGAGTGCTAGGTATGTAGACATTTCACCCGAAAAGCATTGTTAAACAGCTAAAAAAACCATTTCCAAATACATACTTAGCAGAAGTCTTTGAGATACATACATATAATGAGAATGTAGATGCAATTTGTAGAAGTGAAGTGTTTTAATTCACTGCATTTACAACTGGGGAAAAAAGTGTAAAGCCATTGAAAAGTTGAGTGAAATAACAACAAAAAAAAATCAATAGAAAGTAAGCCAGCTGCTGAGATTTCAAACTGTTTAATTTCTAAAAGCCATTGCAAATTTATTGTCTGCAGACTCTTGGTCTGGCCTGGTGCAGTTCCCAAGGCAGGCTGGCAGGGAGCAGTTGTCTTCCCACTGCTGAAGCTGGTAGTTCTGCTGGGAAGTTAGTGTGACTGTGTGTATTCATCCATCTGCTGTCTGGCACAGCTTTGCGAAAACAAACAACAAAAAAAATCAGCCAAGTGGTTAAACAGTATTTGTGCCTTTTTTGGAAAAAATAGTGTGATTTTTCTCACACTTTTAACAAGACAATGTGCAATGAGCTTTGTGAATTCACCATGAAGATCTTTAACATATCTGAGCAATCGAGCTTCACTGAGCAGGTGCTTCCTCTTGGCCTTCAAGACCACAGATATAATAATACTGCAGTGATCTCTGGCAGAAGAAAATTCAGCAGTTTTTACTGTGCTGATCTGGGACCCTTATCTGACCTCTACCTTCTTACCCTTGCTCTTATGTCCAGAGTTAAAAGCAGCTGTAGATACTGTGCTGTATGGTTTTGCACAGCCTTGAAGAAAGCCTCTTTTTATATCTGCAAACTGAAAAAGGCATAAGAAGGGCTGTCTGGTTATTTACCACACCTCAGCTAGGATGTTCCTGTAGGCCACTCTGCTCAACTCTCCAAAAAAGATTAATTGGGAAACAGGAAGAAATAAATGTGTTCTGGAACTACTCAAGTTTTGACTCTAGGGACCTGAAATTACTGGGAGCATATGGTGAAGAAGAGGCAGAAAGACGAAGATACATATTGCATATTGCAGATGCTCTTCCTCTGATGGCTGTCTTAATAACTTTAAATAATATGGATCCAAAGCAACACATTTGTTTTGGCTGCAGTTATGCTGTTCAGACAATTCCTTCTCTAGCACATGAAGCTGTATACTGCCACCCACTGTGCCTATTGACTATGACCTTTCTACTCAACTTGTGGACAAGAGCTCCCATTCTCTGTAAAGACTGGAAACACAAGTCAGAGTAGCAGGCATCTTTTACTTTCATTTCTGTAAATAATTACATGAGAAAGTTGTAGTTTGTGAAACCATGCTTCGTTTCTACAGTAGGGATGCAAATTCTCCCTCTCAACATACATGTCAACCTTGCTATGCATGAAGTATCTTCTTAAAAAAAATCAAAACAAAACGCCACCTGTCAATATGTGCTCAGAAAGTGTCTCTAAAACCATTGCTGGGCTTTGGTAGTTGCTTTTGTGTGAAGCTGCTTAAAAAACCAACAACTTTTCTTTGCTACTTCTGCCATGCATCAAACACGTTTCATTGCTGATCTTGCAAGTGTTACTCAAATATAGCCTGTTATAGTAATGAATGTTAGGATTGCTTCACCCAGGTTCATTGGAAGGCATGTTTATGCTCTTTAATCTGGCAAATGTCTACTCCAGGGCTGCTTTGCACCTGCTTGGCCAACGGTTAAATTTTTCCCTTGCTGCTCTTTGTCTGGTCTTTGAGCCAAAGAGCAGAGGTTCTTGAGAACTGCAGTGGTTGTTGCAACCTTACTAAAAAAATACGCAAGTTAAAGGAGGGGGGGAATATCTAATTGCAGCTTTTCAAATAGTTCATATCCATAAATATAATCAGAAGTATTTTGGGCTGAGGCCACATCTGCACTAGAAAGCTTTACTGGTGAAACCTGCACAATTTTTGTATTGTTTTCAGAGCTCTAACTCATTTACACTGACTCCATGCATTTACCTTGTATGAGCTAGATTCAGTATGAACATATAGCTGTGTTTCTGTCAAGTAAGCAGAGCCAAGGTTTGCTGGCTTTCTGCTGCCTGTGAGAGAAAGATGAGGCTGATCCAGTAAAAATGTAGACTGACATGCAGACCATGTATGATCCAGAAGAAAGCTTGCTAAAACTAAGTTTAAAATCCTGTTTTCTGTACCCTCATATCATGACCATAATTCTGCTCTGTTTTTTTGAACTTTCATTACCATAGCTGTTGTACAGTGGTAATTTTTTTATTTTAAGAAGAGGCAATGAAGATAGCCATAGTGAGAAGTTAATTGTATGCTGCAGGCAGTGAGCAAATACCAGTAATAAAGAGGCCAGCTGGGCAAGTGCAACAGATGATTCAGTTTGTGACACACAGGTGAGATGTGGTTAGAAGAAACTGCATTAATAGGAATTAATGCAAAATTGTGCCAGCTTCTGTGGCAAGCGAGAGCTACTATGGCCATAGCTCACAATAGCTCTTTCAAAGCCTGTAATTCCTGACAACTTACCTTTTGGCAGCAGAAAATTTATGACCAGAAAGTATAGGATGAATTGAGTATTACCTAGGTGTGCTGGGAAGAAATGGTTTTAATTTAATTTAATGGGCTGGGGCTCGTTAGAGGAAAATAAGGATGACTAACCTGGCTGTGGGCTTTCTCCTCTTGCACATTGTTCCTGTGAATTGAAGCAGGAGGTGGCACTTTTTGGTAATTTTTAAGGTTTCAGTTGAGGCATCATGATAGGGATTGTTGTAGTATACTGAAAACAGACTATTTTCTGTCTGGAATATGCAGATTGCATCTGAACAAGCAGAAATATAATACATAATTAAACACTCTCAGGGGTAACTGCATACCTTAGAAACTGAATTCTAGAACAAAAAAAAAACCTGTTTACTTTGAGAAGAGCGTTATTTCCTTGCTTTGTATCGTACTGATGTCAATAAATTTTATTAGATTAAGAATATTATATCTCTCTGCTGATCGTTTTAACCTTAATCTGACAACAGCTGATATGTTTGCTGGTCTGAGAAGCAAGAAGAGTGCCTCTTGAAAAAAGGAAGAAAACTCTCATCTGGTTCTACAAGAGAAACACCCCATTCTCATTGCTACCATATCACATGTTGAATACCAAACCTGCAGAAATCCAAAGGTTATATTACATTCCAAATATAACATATAATGCCTTTTTAAATATGAATGCTTGCTGCTTGTGGAGACAAAATCACTTTACCCAGAGGTAACTTCACCACTTTGCCATTGCTACTGGGATAGCTACGTCCCATGTCCAAGAAGAAGCACCTACCTTCCCTGGGACGGGCCCAACAGGCAGGCAGGAGGCGTGATACGGAGGATTCCCTATCCTCTCTCTGCCTGGCTGAACGCGGTGACTTGAGGGGAAGAGGGGAACGACGACAAGTTCCTGCCCGGCGCAGTGGGCACGTCTCCTCCATCACCTCCCCAGGTGACCTTGTCTAATAGGTGTGAGGCTCTGCAAGCAGAACCGAACAGTAACGAGGACAACGGTTCGTCTAGCTTGGAGCTGTCAACGAGGTTAAGTTGGCCTATGCCCTGCGTTAAAACTGCTTCCATAAAGAAAAAAAGATGGGTTGTTGTCATAGGAGACTCTCTCCTGAGGGGAATAGAAGGCCCAATATGCCGACCGGACCCACTTCTTAGGGAAGTCTGCCGCCTCCCTGGGACCTGGGTTAAAGATGTGAAGAGAAAGCTTCCTACCCTGGTACGGCCCTCAGATTATTACTGATGATTGATTTTTCAGGTAGGCAGCGATGAAATTGCATAAAGTCCAAGGGCAATCAAGAGAGAGTTCTGTTCTGTAAGGTCTGTCAGTGTCTTTTCCCAAGTAAAAAGTGATGGGACAAGAGGAAACAGCCTCACATTGCAGCAGGGGAGGTTTAGATTGGATATTAGGAAAAATTTCTTCACCTAAAGGGTTATCATGCATTGGAACAGGCTGCCCAGGGAAGTGGTGCAGTCACCATCCCTGGAGGTATTTAAGACGTGTAGATGTGGTGCTTGGGGAACATGGTTTAGTGGCGGGCTTGGCAGTGCTAGGTTAATGGTTCCACTCAATGATTTTAAAGGTCTTTTCCAACCTAAATGATGCTAAGACTCTAAGGCCAGAAGACAACGACACTGCCCAGTTTGTATGCATCTCTCTGTGAAGTGTCCCACCAGCCTTTGGTCCACAAGGGCTGCAAAGGTATTTTTATTTAAAGCTGTGCTTGTGTTCTGCTGTAGGAGTTCTCCAGGTTGTTTCTAAATTACTGCTGTAAAATGTCAGTATCTACCAGATCTCACAGCTGAATAGATCTCACTGCCTCTGTGGAAACACCATGCATGTGCAATTAAAAACACCTAAAAACTCCACTTACTAAAGCATAGCAACCTCAGGGCATTATCCAACCTTATTCAATACCGATATGAAATATTATTTAATGCCGTGTCATTTTATGAAACATAAATTTACATCATAACAGTCTGCCGTAGGGTTTGAACTGGCTGTTGAAATACCACGTGCTCTTCATGGATTAAAGGGCCGTGCTGGTGGCTGCGATCCCTCATCGTCCACTCACGGAAATCGCTGTTTTTCCTTTTGTTTTGGCTATTTTCTGTTGTTTGACGTGGGCAGCGCTTCGCTTCCGCGCCCCAGGCCGCAGGGTCGCCCCGCCGCCAGCGCGCGCCAAAACCGCGCGCCGCTGCGCTTGATTCTCCCGCCAACACGCCCCGGGGAGGGGCCGGGCGGGGAGGGGCGGGGCCGGTGGGAGCGGGCTAAACCATTACACCGGCAGGGGGTGGGGGGGAGGGTTGGGAAGTGTCTTCGGGGTTGCTT
>JAVJGG010000054.1:40101748-40112500 GCA_035590195.1 Aviceda cuculoides
GGGGGCAAGTGTCTTCGGGGTTGCTTATGCTGGGGGCGCCGCGGCCGGGAGAGTGTTTGCTTCGTCCCCATAAGCCGGCTCGGCTGGGCGGGACGGGTGGGCGGCTGCGCTTTCCCTCTTCCCTCTCTCTTTCCATGTCCCCCCCCCGCGTACCTGTCCCTATGGAAGGGCCGGCGCAGGCGCCCCGCGCGGAGGCGGAGCGGGCGGTGTCAGTCAGTTGGCGGCGGGAGATGCGAAGGGGTTGAGCGGGAAGGCAGGCGGGCCGGTTGCTCTCTTGCCGCTCCCTCGCAATCCGCTCCGGCTCCCCTCGCCGCCCGGCTCTCCCGAGGACACCTCTCGCCATGTCCTTCCGCCAGAGGAGCCCGCACGGCAGCACGAAGAGCAGGTAGAAGCGAGGGGTGCCGGTACCGGTATTCACCCCCCCCCCCCCCTTCCGCTTCGTCTTCTCCCCGTCCCTCAGGCGGGGTCCGCGCGCCCCCTGCGCGTGCCCTTCCTGCCCTCAGCGGGGCCGTTGCGCGGCCGGCGCCCGGCGGCCGCCATGTTCTCCGGCGGGGCAGCCGGTGGCTCCTCGCTGAGGTGTGGATCCCTCCCCCACACCCCAGTTGAAGCGAAGCGGGGCTGAAGCTCCCGCCGTGGGGAGGAGGGAGGGGAAGGGTGTGTAAATGCCCGGGTTCCCCGTGCCCGCCATTGTCTGCAAGGGCGGGCGGTGAGGGGCAGGTTGTGGGGCCGTTAATAGCGGAGCGTCCTTGCGTGGGAGAGCCTCGCTGTGAGGGACTCTGAAGGCCCACATCTCCTTGTGTCGCCAGGCTTGGGTTGTTGAAGTAAAATTAGTAAATACACCACCGTGTCTGCATACGACGATGTTCCAAAGGGGTTAATTAAATAAACCCACCTAGCGTGCTCACGTTGTCTTGCCTTGTCTGCTGCCAGCCCACAGCCTCCGCCTCGCTGGTCCCAAGGAAGGAAACGTGGCGCAGATGGAAAGCGGAGAAAGCAGAACGAATCCGATTCATCCGGGTTTGATGAGAACGAGTACAGGCCTTCTGACAACAGGCTGGAGAGGTAGGCAGTGCTTGCAATAGAAACACCTCTCTGCTCTTTTGTTCATCCGGAGCTGTTGAATTGTGTATTGTACTCGGTCTTTCAAGCCCTACCTATTTATAAATCACTCGTCCACCAAAAATAGCTGGTCTTAAAGGAGGGAAGAGAATCTAGTGCAGTGTTCTTATGTTGGAGTCACTCTTAAGAATAAATATTTTTCATTCTTATGTCTTGAATTATATTATTCATAATTTTCTGTCCTATTTTATGCTTGCTTACTGCCATTTATCATGAAGCAATAAATGCACAAGCCACTTATGTTTGTTTGTGGATATAAGTTGTACATACTGCTGTGGTAAAACTAAATGAGATGACAAATGAAAAATTCAAGCCTTAGAAGTCATCTGTCTTCATATTTCTGAAGGCAGTACAGACCATCTTGAGAAGTTATGTCTAAGTGTGTCAACACATGTGGTGGTGTCCACTTCTGAGGTCACTCACCCTGTTCATGCTGCTGCTTGCTGCCTTCCTTCCCATTTCACGCACAAGATAAACTTCAGTTTAGTGAAAGTATCTTATTTTATATCACTCTCTACATCTCAGCTATTCATGCCACGGACCCTTTCGTCCCTTTTAGCAGTGGATGGGAATTGTGGCCTGCAGCCCAGTTGATTGAATCTAGATTTCTAATCTAGAATGAGATGGGTTGTGCCCTGTAACTACCTATTTTTCCTTGCTGATAATCAGCAGGGAAGACATTGGTCAATGGTTCAAATTACGATACCCAGAGTAAATGAGATTAATTTCAGGAAGTGTGTTTGAATAGGAATACAAGGATGAAACTTTACAGATTGCTTCATCAGTTTCAGCCTAAATAAGCAATGTTTTGGTGTGTCTTCTGGTATTGAACAGGCATACTTTCTGGATTAGTTTTGATTCAGCTCTGATGGAAGTTGTTCTCTTCCTGGGCTAAAACTACTTTTTGTTTATGCCAATTCAACATTGTCAAAATAAAATTGTAAAATAGGAAGAGGATTGGGATGGAGGCTAGGTCATACAACAGATCTGGGTGGGGGGTGTGTGGGGTGTGGTTATAGCCTTGTTTTTCTGCCCTTCTGGCAGAGTTTGAGCACCATTTGCAGTCCTAGCACAGTACCAGAGCTTCTCACCAAGTGTGAAATGGCATGTGGGCATGAGAGTCTTGAGAACTAAGCTCAGTATGTCTGGCACCAGAACAAATCAATCAAGAGAAAAGCTGTAGATCCTCCCATGTTCTCCCTAATTCTCTATACACAGCACAGGTGCAGAATCAAACACCTGTAAAAAGGTGTGCCACAGTGTTGATGAGGAAATGGTTCAGATGTTAGGACTAACTGGGTACTTCTGGGATTGCACGGTTCTCTACCATGAGAGAACAATAACTGAATGTAGCCTGCATTTTCTGCAAAGTTAGAAATTAATATAAGCAAATACTAAAAATCTTTGGAGGTTGAGCAGATATTTGCAGAGGGACCTGTACTGTTAGCTATGGATTTTTAATTTGTCTGAGTTGGTAACTGGCTTTCATTTAAAAAGAACTTTTAGTTTGAATTTAACAAAAACTTCAAAATAATGCAAGACTATTTCTGAGCTGAGAGCAGGGAGGGAGTTGGGCCTGGTTTTAGCATAGATGGATCTAATTCCCTGACTTCAAGGGACTTCTTTGCACAGAATCCTGGTAAGTCTCCAGAGCATTTCTAGATCTACTGAAAAAGCTCTGGTGTGCAGGATACAGTTTTGAGTTTGTACTTCAGGAAAATTGGTTATCAGGAGGACAGAAACTGGAAAACATTTAATAATCTGAATGTAAGGCAACTATTGTTGGCTGGGAAGGGATATAAGCTTATTCGCCTGCAACACTCTGAATCTCCTTGTGACGCTAATGGGCTACAATTAAGTTGTTAAATACCAGTTTGCAAAGTCATAGCAAATCTCAGTTTACTAGCTAAAAATTGACTGCTTTTCTTTACTTAGGTATATTTTCACATGGAGAATCTCCTGGTGCCATGGTGTAATTTTAATTAATTAGACGTATAATTTAATTCTTTGTTCTAATTTTTGTCTTTTATATAGCTAATAAGTCTGTGATCATGAAAGAATAAATATTTGTTAACTCATTTAGTGGAGTGAAAATAAGTGAGTAAATGAGTAAAGCTGGTATTTCACATACCGTTTTCTGAAGGGCACCAGCTTAAAATTATTGAAAGTGTAAGCTAGGTTACATGCTACAGTAGTACGTTTCTGTAGATATTTACATAAACTTTTTTTGGGGGGGGGCACGATGACAAACAAACCAACCAACTTCAGGGTGGAACTCTCAACTGATCCTTAATTTTACAATGTAAATTTTAATAGAAAAATGCAAGATTTTTCACAGCTATTGTGAGTACTATAAACAAATATACTAAATAGCTAGCAAGCTGTGAATGGGGGAGATGCCGGGGGTGGGAAAAACAATAAAATAAAATTTTAATGTAAAGGCTTTTTTCCTTTGTTTCTTTTTTTCTTTTTAGTTTTACAACACCAGAAGGCCCTGGACCCCTTTCCCGGTGTTCAGATTGGGGAACTGCAGTGGAAGAAGAAGAAATGAGGAACAGTGTTAACAAAGAAATCGCAAGGTACCCATGTGTGTTTAAGATGAAGTGGAGGAAGGAGGGGCAATGGTAGTTGTCCTGTAGAATCTGTATTGACGTCTATTTTTAATTTCACCATTGTAGTAAAATCAGACCAACCTTAGCAGCTTGTCTAATACTTTTAGATCAGTTTTGGCTTAAGTACTGCAGGAATGACATAGCATTGTCACTAAATATCTCCCTTTTGGAAGGAACCTTTCCTGAATCTCGTAGTGACAGGACATTCAAAGTAATTCAAATTACTGGTTTTGGATATCATTGCTATAAAAAAATATTTAGGGAAAAGACTTGGGAAAAGAAAGTCTTCCGAATTTTTTTTTTTAGGGGAAAACTGAAATATCCATTCCATAGTGGAAAGGCATTTACAGTGTCTGGGCTGACTTTTTCAGGACTGCTGCTTAGCTGAGAAGTAAAATCAACTGTGAGCTGTGACAGTGCAGCCTTACACATTCTTTTTGTGTATGTATATTCTTAATACTGATTTGAACTCTTGCAGATACAGAAGAAAACTCCTGATAAATGAATTTTCAAGAGAAAGGAAGTCCTCCTCTGGAAGGTAGGTTAAATTTGTAGCTTAGCTGAAGAAAATCCTGACAACAGGTCTGAATTTTAACATGTACCATGTTGCTTCTTAAAATGCTGAGTTTGAAATAGTTCATCATAAGTCTGCTCCAACCTCATAGTTCAGTAACATCCCAAGCATTCATTTGAAAAGTTTTAACGTTTCTTTATAATCTACCTGTGGATTTGTTTTAGTGTTGCTTGTTTTCTAGTAGTGCCAAATCTACAATGTTTTTTCTTTAGTTCTGATTCAAAGGAGTCCACTGTGACAGTAGAACTTGAGACAGATGAAGTGGTTTTGATGAGAAGACAAAAACAGATAAACTACGGAAAAAACACAATTGCTTATGATAGATACATTAAAGAAGTTCCTAGGTAAGCTGCTTGGGTTTCTGGAAAACTAAATGTTCAATTGCAACTCATACCTGTTCTTTATAAGCATATTAACATACTAACCTTGGTATCTGAGATATTCAGATAGAAGGCATCTAGAAATTAAACTTTCCAAGACATTTTTAACCAGTAAGTCACACAATCAAATGAGACATGGGTTGGGTTTTTTTTAACTAGTTGGTACATGAGGTACATCCCTTCAAACTTTCTCATGCTGCAGTAATGGAAGTGAAAGTTCTTTTGGTTGTGCTTGTCAACTAGAGGCAATGAAGCTGCTTTTTGCAGTCCATTTTCTTATTAGTAAACTAAAAGACAAAATGGACTACAGTCGCTCTTAAGTTTGGAATGAGGTTTTTAGACCTATGGTTGTTAATCGTTTCTTTATTTTTTTTATTTGACTCAAAGACAGAAAAACTAGAAGTTCATATGGAGCTGACAACTTTTCACTTGAGTCCTGGAACTGCGTGTAGGCTTTTCTCATAAATAATATAGTCACATAGAATTTTCTGCATTGTAATGAGTCTGTGTAGCAGGCAGTCAGTCTTAACGTTTAAAACTACATGTTATGTATGTGTGAAAAACACTAATGAATTTTTTATGTCTAATATCTGAATAGATGCCATCGTATACCGGGAGTTCATCCCAGAACTCCAAATAAATTTAAGAAGTACAGCCGTAGGTCATGGGACCAGCAAATTAAACTATGGAAAGTTGCATTGCATTCGTGGGACCCACCTACTGAAGAAGGATGTGATCTGCAAGAAATGTATGTATACAGTATTCAAGATACCTTTATAGAAATGAATATATAAAGCCTCATGTTAAAAACAAACAACATCCCCCCCCCCCAAAAAAAACCCAAGCAACCAGCATAGCCCTTTTTGAGACAAGTCAGTGGTTGATGAATGTTTTCATTAGTTACTTGTCCACACGTAGTGCTATTCCATTCCTTTGTGGTCAAAATATCTCACGGCTTTCTGGACCTAGTTGGTGGGACTAGACTTACCCAGTGTCCTTGCAAGGGCATACATATATATCCCTCATTTCTTTAATGCATGTCACTGGGTGAAATCAGAGCTTGTTCTGCAGTACTTTATAAAAGAAAATACCACACCCTTGAGGCAAGCTAATTCTTTCAGAGCAGTCTGCAGATTAATCTGTGGTAGAAGCAGTGCTAGAGAGGTCTCACTAATTGACAGATCTCATGAACATTGAGCTCGGACCAATAAAATGTACAAGAACCTGCCTCATAACCTTCTCACTTCCTAGTTCAAGAACAGTGGTATAAATTTTTGTTTCTTGAGCAGAGAGGAGGGAAGAAATACTTGTAAAATCATCTCAGGGTACCATTAAATTAAAAGCATGGCCACAGTCCACGTGTTCACAGTCCAAGCTACTGTGCTATTCTGCTCTAGAAGATGTAGAATAATGCAACTAGTTATTTTCCTCTATAGAAAGCAGTAAAGCTGATCAGGGAACATCCAAAATAAAACTGTGGGGCTACAGAACAAAGGGGACACAGATGTTACTAATTCCTCAGGAAACAGTTTTGTGGTGATAAACTACTGTTTTTCACTAACAATGATGCTGACTTTAAAACCCATATGGAGCAGTGGGATCTAAAAGCAAAGGCTTACTTTTACATGTAGTTGACGTGAGGGGAGTTGGTATTTCAGCCTGAAGCCTACTGTATAAGTTGGTGTTGAAATACTAGTCTGTCTTCAGATGCTGGGGTCTAGTTCTGTGTATAGTGAGTGTTAAATCTTATGTTGCAAAAGAAATCGATGAAAACCTTGTCTGGGAGAAAAAAAAAAAATCCTTGTTTTTCCATAACATTTGTCTTTATTTGTATTGAGGCATTTTTTGAGTGTTGGGTATTTGTCTTTGACAAACTGTAGTATTCAGTCTTGAGACTTTAATTTAGTCCTTGGCCATTTTGGCTGTATTGAGTTGATCTGCTGTTCTGGTTGGTCTCTGCAGTTTGCCACCACTGTCCCTATTAATCTCTGTAGGTCTCTCTGCTCTTGTTTGGCCACCATTTTCAGAACTGCACCTACAAAGTGCAACTTCCTACTAAAAAAATGAATTTGTTTTAAGTTGTATTCTTTTTAATTATTTTACAGTAGTCCTGTTGACCTTGGTGAGATGGAGACAGAATCTGTTGGAAGCAGTTCTACTGAATCTCACACAAGTTGTCAGGATAATGATGTAAGCATATCTGTCATAAATATTTGTTAATAATTGGTCCATTACTTAGAATTGTACCCAAAGTAGCCTGAATACATGAGAAGTTCCATAATCTGCTGTGTTTAGGTACTGCTCATAAAGCTGAGCAATCTTTAAATTTTCCCAGCTATAGCCAATTAAGTTCTGTTTCAAAGGAGTCTACTGTGACAGTAGATGTCTGTAGTCTGAGTTGAGAGAGTTAAGAACTTAAGTGACCACCTCAAATGACACAAATCTCATTTTTCATAGCCTACAAAAGATAATTTATCTGTTCAAAGCATGTCAGTTTTGAACTTTGATGTACAGTGGAAATACTACTCTAGATGCAATATCTAATGTTAAAATAGGATGTAACTTTTTTTGGCACACTCAGACTTTTTGAAGTAGGCTCTTTTTGTACCCAGAAAGCATTTAGTACAGCTGAGCAGTAGTCTTCAGTAAAGATCTAGTAATGTTTTTCTTACTGGATTTGTTTCTCTGATGAATGTTGAATGTGTATAATGTTTTAATGTATGCATATATAGATCCTTAAAACACTTGCAAGAAATCTTGGAATGTGGTTGAATGGGCAGAAGCCTTCATTTAAATCTTAAGACTAGCCCTGGGTTTTTATATGGGCTTTAATGTGTTTGTAACCCTCTGTTATAGGGTGGTCTAAATCAATTACAGAAGTGAAATGAATTATTGCATAACTAAACCTGTATTTAACTGCTAATTATTAACTGACTTTGTATTCCAGGATACCTGCTCTGGCACTCCCACCAAAGTTAGACATGTTGACTATCAAGCAGAAGGTGAATTTGACTTGGAAGTGTGTTTGAGGGAACCACTTAAAGATTTTGAAACTGTCAGTTAAATAGTCTGTGCAAACTGTTTTACAGGAAGTTTCTTTTAAATTTGAGAGGTTAACTTGATTCATAAACTGTTTATAGTAAGAAAGCTTAAAGTTCAAGACTGTTCTCTAAGTTGTGGTTGGTCTTCATATTCTCTGGACCAAACTTATGTAAAAATACCATTCAGTTGTGTGACTTTTTTAACTTTTAATTTATGTATATCAGATTTTTTTTATACAGCCTTTCAATAGAAAAGCTAGCCAAAGGCAGTGCTATCCTCAAGTGATTTTAAATAGTTCAGCAAGATCTTACTGATTCCCACCCCCATTGTGTCATAATTTCAGTTGTCCACCTGCAGATCAAGAGCAAAATGGGGACATATTTTTGAGCATCTGTGTCACCTTGCTTTTCCATCTGGCTCTTCTACAAAGATCTGACTTGGAAGTAATACAAGTGGTAGCTGAACTGTACTGCTGATTAGTACTAGTAAACCCATCTACTGCAGTTATTTACTGTAAGATTAACTGCCTTTAAAAAAAATATTCTTTATTTGCAAAAATGTTTCAGAAACAATTGGAAGTTAAATACAAGAAATTGGAAGTCAATATGGTAAAGCTTAGGCAATAATGCTTTAAAAAGCAGTAGCCTGAATTTGAAATTTGTAAATAGTCATGAGTTGTTTGTTAATACAGTCAAGAAAACAATGTCTAGGGAAAGTGCTTGATTCTTTTTAATTTGCTGATTTTAAATGTAAAACTGTTGTAAATTATAATACTGTACAGATTTTCTGCTGAAAGCAGTTAATGTTTCTACTGCTTCTGTATGGGATGTTGCTGGAAAATAAATGGAATGTGTTTACTTATGACTCTTAATTTCATTTCCTACTAGTGATATTCCATGGATAAGAAAATGCAGGAAAATACTGAAAGCCATGTATCTGATACTGATACTAGGCTAGGATATGTGTGTGTTAGCACCATCCTCTTTCTTTGAGGGAGACCTTAAAAACTATTTACCTGTGTGCAGGCCACTGGAGTGAATTTAAGACTTAGTTATAACAGGTAAGCCTGTTGCTGACCTTTTGCAGACTCCTTAGAAGCAGGTTAGTTCAGTAGGTGTCCATTAGCTGGTTACTAAGTGCTGTTCTCTAGAAAAACTGCTGGAAGAGCTAGGTGGACACTTGAGTCCTGTTTACTGTACAGGACCTTTTGTTAAAGTCACCTCACCTGGTTTTATCTCCAAAATGGAATTTCTGCGTGTTGGTGTTACAACACTGTCAGGCTCAATGGAGACACTTAAACTTTTCAACTCAATGAGTATCCTAGCTGTAAGCAATATTACTAGCTATCTAGTTTGTTAGGTGCTCTTAAAATCTGGTAGCTCGATCTGATGGGGGAAACTTCCAAGAGGAAGCTGTGGCGTTGGTATAAAGTCAGAGCCACACTCTGGTGCGAAGGAGACAGCCTTCCTAGTGTGGGTTGGTTTTTTTTTCCAGAAAAGGCAGCAAAGTGATAGTTTGTCTTGCTTACTACCTGGAGTAAGCTGTCTCTGCTCTCCCCAGATGGCTTTTCTCATGGCACATTTCTGGCCACACTGTCCCTGGTTGTTCTTAAGTGGGGGTTTTTTGTGTAATACCTAATTACAGCTTGAGCTGCAATTTGCTTTGGACCTTCTTTCTGATATCCCCTTCAATAAAAGTGGTCTTAAGGTCAAGCCAAATTCTTCCATGTCTAACTAGAATAATTTGATGCCTTTACTTAAGGCTTCTACATAATGGCTAAAAGGGGTTTAAATTAGACTCCCCAGGTAGCACAGTACTTGCTCTGAATGTCTCGGAGTTTAACTTTGATGATAGGCCTGACAGACAGACAGCGTGTGAAGCTACTTGGGAACACTATTTCAAGTCATGGCTACTTACTATTAGTTTTTTTAATGGTTAATGCATCGAATTTGAGTCAGACACTTAAAGCTTAATGCAGTTCTGTCTCTGTGCCACTTGACTGTTAGTAACCGACGGTACTTTTCATAAGAGTGTTTTTTTGAGAATGTGTGTTACTTCTGAATGTTTTAAAGGTTAGTAATGAGTAACATGGAGCCAGGAACAAAACCGTTCATGTCTCAAATAAGCTACAAATAGTTCATGCAGCTGAACATCAGTCTAAAATAAAGTATTAATGTTAAATGATGTGTTTCTACCCAGTGCGAAATGAGTAAGGCAAGATTTCTGTAGAGAACTACGTACTACATACCTGATAACTAGTATTTTCTGTCAACTTCATTCTGTCTTCATAACCCTGAAGTGCAGGTTAGTAGTTGACACTTGGATATGTCAGAGTTTGCATGTTACCACGAGACACCAGGTGCTCGTGCTGCTTATGCGCTTGCTGCAGTGAGTAGTAATACTCGAGCTGTCTGGTTTGGTGGTGTTATGCTGGAACGTCCTGAGGTACTAACATAAATGTAATCTGCTTTCCTGAGTAACATGGGCCATAAGATACCATCTTGAATAATCCTGGAGTAAATCAGTAGCTTTAATCCTTTATGCGGAGAACCAGAATGAGGCAGTATCAGAGTCCCTGTGATAGAAGAAAAATAATTTGATGAGATTTTTAAGAGGGGGCAAGGGGTGGTGGTGTGTTAATATGTACTTGAGTAGCAGAATACAATGATTTTTTTAAAAGTTTCTACACCACTGTAGCTACCCAAACAGGTTGGATCAGTGGAATAGTCGTAAGTCTAGAGGATTCCCAAGGGTAAGGTTACTTACACCTGGTTTCTAAGTAAGAATGCACAAGCACAAATACAGTCCGGGCGATGAGTGGATTGAGAGCAGCCCTGCGGAGGACTTGGGGGTGTTGGGTGGTGAGAAGCTCAGCATGAGCCAGCAATGTGTGCCTGCAGCCCGGGAAGCCAACCTTGTCCTGGGCTGCATCAAAAGAACTGTGACCAGCTGGATGCCAGGTGCCCACCAAAGCTGCTCTATCACTCCCCTCCTCAGCTGGACAGGGGAGAGAAAATATAACAAA
>JAVJGG010000054.1:40112600-40148025 GCA_035590195.1 Aviceda cuculoides
TCGGACACAGGGGAAGCTTCCAGCAGCTTCTCACAGAAGCCACCCCTGTAGCCCCCCTGCTACCAAAACCTTGCCACACAAACCCAATACAATGATCTTTAAGGTCCCTTCCAACCCAAACCATTCTATGATTCTATATTGAATTCGGTAATTGTCCACTGAGATAGCTGGCGGAGATGCATACATTTCAGAGCTTATTGTACAAAAATTTGTTACTCTACTAGTCTGAAAAATGTCCATGTCTGAAAGTCAGGGGGTTTTAAGCTTTTCCATAATTCCACAAAAAATATTAATTTTAGAAATCATCGAGGTATGGTATCTGAGACTGTTAGTATGGTTCTTAGCAAGAAGATAGTACATCAACAAATAGTATTCAAACAAACAAACAAACCAGAAGAAAAACCCTGATATTTTTGAGTAATTTGAGTTCTCCATGACAGTCCTTATGATTCTGTGATGTGTGTTCTTTGGAATCTGTCTTGAATGAGGAAATATGAGTCTGACTAAAAGATTCAGGTATGGGGGAATGTGGGGAAAACGTTCTGAAGAACCCTAACATCTATGCAGCATAGAAAGATATTGGGCAAACAACTCAGGCTGGTACATTTCTGTTACAATGGAATGTACAACAAATACTTCGACTTTGGCAAATGTCCTGAGATGCTTTTAAATGTCTGCAGAGGAATTTCTCGGTGGTCAGTCCACAAACTCAGATACCATTTGAGACGAACCCAACTAACCTGCTACGACTGAGCCAAGATTTTCAGCAGCGGCCTTGGGGTACGATCAGCTCGCTCACCGGGTTGGAGCATCCTGCCGGCCGAGTGACGCGCTCCGAGCGTCGCACTGGCATTCCCGGCTGTCTGTCCTGCCGAAAGCAGGGCTGCTTTTCTCTGCGTGCCCTCAGTTCCACCCGCGTTCCCTCCTTTCACCTTCCAGAGCTGTGCTGTGTCACTTCTGCTGCACCGGCTAAGGTCCCACGTTACTGTTCCATTTTCTGGGCTAATTGATCCTTCGTTTTCTTTTCCTCTAACGTGCTCCAGCTCACTTACAGATAACTTAATTCTGCTGGCTTCGTTAAAAGCAAACCTTAGGTGCTGTTCAGCTCGGTGCTGTGCAGCATGCACGCTCTCCCAGGAGCTAGGTGTGTGGCGGTGAAACATTTCAGCCTGGAAATGCAGTCGGTCCATGTTCAGTAGCTGTTTGTGAAACAGGCTCAGATTTTTTAAATTTCTCCTGAAGCAGCTGGGCATCCATAGTAGTGTCTTTAATCCTATGAATTATTTCCCTTTGCTTCAGCTACTTAGAGAACTTAGTTTTTATGGATTGCATTTAAAGAGAGCACTCATGCTGTCTGACTTTGGATGTTTGTACAAAGGTGCTGAACAGCTATTTTGCACTAGAATAAGGCCCTCTGGTGGTTAAATGTGGGATAACCTCATCCTTTTAGGTTAATGTCTGGTAATGGACTAATCTTACAGAAAAATAACATCCGTGTGTTCAGTTGTGCATAGCTGCACACAGTGCAGTTTGCTTCAGACGGAGTACCACTGTCAAACTCTTATTAGGTCAAATTCCTTTAAAAATAAAAATGTATGGGTTGTTACGTAGGCAGCAGAACCTGTCAACCCTGCTTTTTGTAGATTTGTGCCTTCTGTTTTATGTTCCTCTTACTCCCTTCCCACCCAGTCCTGTCCTCTTTCAGCATCCTTCGTACCACGCCTGGCTAACTGACAGTGGATTGACCTGTGGCGAATTTCAAGTTCCGTCTCTTTTGACTGGGTAGTTGGTACATGGCAAGCAGAAGGTTTAAGAGCGAAGCTGTCCCAGATTTTCCTTCACTTGGGATATAATTGTGTTTTTCTTCATTACTTAGTTGGTGTCACATAAAGCTTAAAGGAACATATGTAATGGGGTTTTTTTGTTAAATACCTGGGAAGCTAGTTCAAAAATTAGAGGGGGCAGGACAGATGTTTTGGAAAAGACTTGACAGTACAACTATTTAAGCCTCTTTAAAGAAGCCAAGCTAAAACCATCTTTGTTCCATGAATCCTTTTTTAAGTCAAAAATACCATTCAATGTTTTGTTCATGCGTGTATTTACTAAAATTATTTTCAGGATTATCTGCTTTGTCGTGTTGCTAATGCAGAAAAAACCCCTGGGGTAGAGACAAGGCATACATAGAACAACCATGTAAAAAATGGAAACCAGCATGGATCTCTGGGGAAGTCTGCTGGGGGATCAGGCATTTATCAAAACTGAACTGGTAAAAGAGCGCTTTTGAAAGAATTTCGAACTAACTGGAAGTTCTTACTCTTCTGTGTTTTCTTCTTCTATATGATTTCTCAAAATGTGAGAAGATTGGTTACTGACAGTTTAAGAATGTGAGTGCTTCCTGCCAAATAGGGATAATTTTAGCAAAATATTATATAAACAGTCAAGAGATTAGGGTGACTTGGGGAAGTGTCAGAAATCCATTTTATTTTCAAAGAAAACAGTGTAGTTAGGATATAGTGTATATACTTAAACTGGTTAGGAGAAGAAGCAGTATTGCCGAGCAGAATTCATTCTATACGTGTAGGATTTAGTTTTGTGGCATCTGGGTGGTACCTAAATAGAAAAGGTGGAAGGAATCGAGACCTAGCATCTGCCACTTCTGGCCCCCGCTGTGTTTTTGGATTACCAGTGCTATTCATTCTTTGAGCTTGACGCTTACCTCTCTTGGACTGTGTTTAAGCACAAAAGCAAACGAATTTATCCCAAAAGTGCTGATTCATGCATTTGAGAAGTAACTTAGGTTTAAGTGGGAAGTTGGGATTTACATCGTGGGTTAAACTGGGGTTCAGCTGCCTATGCTGGGAGTTTTCTATCTATTCAAGTTTCTGTTGAGAAAGTTCCTGGGAGGTACTGGGATGGCTCTAATTATTAGCAAAAACAACGTTCCCTTTTGTGTTTCTTTAGAAAGGGGCTATTCCGTTTCTTCTGAAAAATGCTTTGTTTTCAGAAATATGAGTGCAATATAGAGATGAAGATTGCGCCTGCTCTTTCAGTCGGCTTTCATGTGCTAGAATCAAAGTAACTTTGCAATACTGCAGAGGGCAGTAAAAGTGCATGTTTAATTACATGCACACAAAAGAGATCTCAGAGTTGCTTTACATTTGTTGTAAATGCCAGGAATCTAATTATACTTACTGATTCTGACCTTAGGAGCAACCCATAGTTCCAATAAAACCCCTTCAAGTCTGTCATCTTTCACTGTTCTTTCCATTTCCAGTTTCACTTGATCTTAAGCCCATTATTACAGGGAATGGAAGATAATAGTAACTTAACAGTAGACAGAGAAAAAATGGACTTCAAGGGGGAAAAAAGTCCTCCTGACAGATAGTACTAGCCTGCTTGCATTTAAAATCCTTAGTGCTATACAGTGGATGTGTCTGAAAATGCTTATGTAAACTGCTTGATGAAGACACTTTTTTTTTAACTTTTGCAAAGAATAGAGAAAACTATTTTTTCCCCCAAGGGTTTGAGATTTCCCAGAGAAAATTAATTTCAGGATTTTATCCACCGCTAACTATTTTCAGAATGTTCCTGAACATTGGATCCATATTCTTTGACATTTGTTAGAATGTGTTTGTCTCTTATACCCACTAAATTGTCAGTGCTCTAAAAGCTTTGCCATCTGAATGAAACTTATACATTGTAGTTGGAGTGTTGGATGTGAAATCAAAGCGGGGAATTAGCAGCAACTGAAAGGAGTACGTTGGTGAGGTTATCACATGTGGTGCACAGAGGAAAGAGCACTAGAAAAAGTAATCAAAAGAGGGTCAGTCCCATCTAGAGACTGCTCGTAGCCCGAGTAGCTGAACATTGTATGCAAGGACACGGCAAAGCTAGCATTAATAGATGTATAAGGAATAAAATGACATTCCGGTGGTCCCCTGCACTTGAGCACTTCTCTGGAATGAAAAAAGAAGAAATTTTAAGCCATCCAGGCTTATCTGGAAGCAGACTCATGCCCTCAATATGCTGCCAGAATTTCTGGAACCATGTACTCCAAAGATAAGACTAGTAAGAAAATATACAGTACTGACTAACAAAGAGTGGTCTGAAGATGCTTAAAAGCATTTGCTACTAAGTCTAGCAAACTGTCAGTTTACCAAAATAATAAATTACAATTTTTCTGACATTTGACCACAAAACTCCTTCCCCTCATTCTTATTGGACAAAATAAATTGGCAGGAACGATCTTTACGCTAGGTCAAGTATGGCATGAAGTGTAAAGCACAGGGGTGAGGCTTTACCTGATTCTTAATCTACTTTTAATGGCATTCTGACCATTCTTTAGAATACGTATAAAGAAGCATTCTGACTTGGGCAGTTTCTCCTCCCAATAGTAAATACAGATACATTAATTATTGGGATGAAAATATCTCTTATATACATAATATTTTAAAAATTTCCTGATATGTTGACACAAGTGGTTGCAGTATTAGTGGATACCATTATTTCTCTGAACAATGATCGTGCCATAGATTAAGCGAGACCTAATGCAGTTTTATTATTGGGAACTAAATAAAGGATAGCTGGAATTACAGGTTTTGCAAATCATAATCCGGGCTGGTTGAAGTAGTTGGATTCAAGCAGGTGGCGAGCTCTTCAGAATGTGGCTTCTCATGATGTGAACAATTTCTGTATACGGCACCTTCGTTTTTAATGGAAAAAGTGAAGATGTCACTCTGGGGAACTTGGATTCAGATCCTTGCTATGCCTGCTGGGGAGAAGGACTCAGGGACTCGCATCCCTGCAGGCTTTTCACTGTTCTTCACTTGGGGACCAGGCAATCTTTGTGGTCAGAAAATATTCCTGAAGAACCTTCCTGTAAAAAAGTCAGTGAAGTCAATGTTTGTATAGCCTTAAATAAATTAATTTTGGATGGTGCTAAGATGTTCCCTCCAAAAGCTTCCAAACAAATCTAATGTGAATTTTCAAGCTACAGTTCTTAAAGATGAAGTGAATTTGGGTAGCATAGATTAAGATACACTTTGTCTTCCAGCACCAATCTGTTTCACTAGAACCACAAGTAGAATTTAGGCTCTTTGCTGGAACTCAGCATAAAGACTTTATTTTTTTTTTTTACATCAGTGCAGTATTTTAAAAGTTATGAGAACTGAATGTATCTGTCGAAGAACACAGAGAGCTGAAAATGTGACTTCTTTCATCAAATAATGCAGTTTTTCTTGCTTTCATAGTCTCTCTCGGTTTGGTTTTGATGCATCATAAAGAAAAACAAACGAACTTTGTAAAGATGTGTTTTACAAATTAAAATGGGTATTGATGGAGAAAAAACACATTCTTGTGGGTCGTGTAAGTATGTCTGACTATTAACAACAAAGTAGACCCCCTGTGTGAACTTCATTGTAAATCAAATAATAATATACTAAAGCTAAGAACAGCATTTTGCTTTCAGAGTCTTACTGCCATGAGTTCTACTTTTCACAAGGATGCAGATGAAAAAGGGATGATCCCTTTAAGAGCTTGATAGGTTAAGTCGGGAAATTCATATCTCGCACACCAGGCAAAAAATATGCTAGCAACTGCTGGGAAAATGACAACTGCAGTGTCTGATCGCTTGTCAAATCAATGAGGCTTTTCTCTCCTTTTGGTGAGAATTTATTTGCAGGGGTTGGTGAGCTGAGAAAATAAGATTCCTGACCTAATGGTCACCCCCATTGGTATCTCATTGTGGAAAATACTCTCTGCTGCAGTCCATTCAAGTGATTGGCAATGACAGCTTGGATGGATATTGTCAGTTGACAGGGCTTTGCACTCTCTCTGTTTTAAAAATGATGCGAAAGATCCCTTCCCCAGTGTGCAGTGCCACAAGTTGAGTTTATGAATGAATGGATGAATGCATGCTTCTCTGCTGTCATCTGCAACAAAAAAAAATATTCCGATCCTATCCCTGAAATGATATGCTAAGTAAATTCACACACATGCATTTAACACTCAAATGGTGCCCGAAGGCAAGCTGAGCGAGTCCTTCCAAACACTGGGGCTGTATTTTTTTTGTAGTCATTAGGAATTTCATGGAAAATGTAAAACTGCCCGTTTGATATGGAAAATCTCCATGAAAAATGTGAAATTCCAGTGTTTCCAGCAAGGTTTTGCTGACAGCTCATGCATGGAGAATAGCCTGAAAGACATGCATGCAATTAAGGGATCCATATAGCCGAGCTGGAGAGAACAACGCAGGCAGTGGGGGATGTGGCCTTTGCTAGGGCCAGCTGGTGTCTGCTCCTGGACTCTCCGAGGGCACCAGACCATTGAGAGAAGTGGGGCGAAAGGGGAAAAAAGAAAACACAGAAGCTTCAGAGAAAATGAACCAAGTCTATCGGAGAAAATCCTGAAGCTCCTAGGTAACACCGTCCCTCCCCACGCCTCCCCCTGTCTCCGTGCTGTTAGATGCGGTTCAGAGCGTGGCAGAAGCTCCTTGTTTTTGCAGACCTGGTAGTCACGACGCAAATATCAAGTATGCAGAGGTAGTGGGGAGCTCCGCCAGGTGCTAGGCTAGGAAAATGAGAATGAATGGTCGGGGAGGGAGGGCGTTTAAATTTTACTCCGTAATCACGTCAGGCACGTCACCCCGCCGCTTGTTAGAGGTGCCAGCAGTTGAGGAGATACTTCCGCGCCGTCTCACCGTTTCTTTGCTAGGTTTCCAAATGGTTTAGCCCTGTCAGGAAAGGCTCGAATATTGTATTTATTCTAGAACAGTGATTAGTGCACATCAGCTTGAAAGACCTTCACCTGTGTTACTGAATGTGGAGGGCGAAACGGAAAACAGAGCTGCAAAACCTCCCTCTGCCCCCGTTTCCATTGCAATAAAACGGTGTAACACCGCAGGTAGCTGATCCCCCGCCTCGCCCGCCGTCCTCTATCCGAGGAGCCGCAGTCCACCGACGCCAGCCTGGTGCCGGGGCACTTTGGCGTTTGTCCCCTTAGCTACTGATTTAACCGACGCCAGAGGGAACGGGACGAACGGTTTGTGAGCTGGGGGCTGCGCGTTCACCGGAGGCAACGCTGAAGCAGAGAGAACTGCCTTGCGGCGTGTTTTGTTCCGAAAACGTCCCCCGTAATGTCACTCGCTGCCATCGTTCTTATCGGACGGGGCAGGTATTTCTACCGTATTTGACAGGGCGGGTAGGGAGATACCCGGGTGTGCAGAAGCGTGGTGCGGGCGCGTTGAAGCCAGCAGTGACCCGCGTTCCCGCGGGAGTCGTTCCGCGGAGAACCCTGCACCGGACCGCCTGGGTCTGGAGCAGCACGGCTGCATCGTCCGCCCATAATACCAGAATGACTGGTGCTGCTGGATCACCCTTAGCTGGGGCATCTCTGCTCTGTGCTCGTTGGGCTGTGGACACCCGGATTAAGCGGTGCACCCCGTCAGGCACCACGGAAGGGAGCGTACAAGCGCGTGAAGGAATTGGGAATGAACCAGGAAGCAGGTTGCCTGATTCCCAGGTGTAACGCCCCGACTCATCTTTCTCCTTTGGGGGCTATTGTGCAGTTTTCTCACAAAGTAGGTAGGGCTCATTCTTACTTTTTTTGTCTGCACTGCTTAGGAAATACCTCCTGTACGCAAAGTTTGGGAGAGAAGGTGGGAAAGACATGGGGTCACAAGAAAGGGGGAAAATGAAGCCTCGGTTGGTGTCGTGTATGAAGGTAGAAGAGGTCCGCTCTGCAGACAGGAGGGGTGACTCGGGGGGAGGCTGGCCGTGGAAACGTGATTTCTACGCTGCTTCTGAAGCATATTTACTAAAGGACAGTAAAACCGTGCAGCCTCTGAAATATCGTAGCAAAATAGTCTCAGATAGTTGCCCTCTCACAGCTGCACCATCAAAGGAATTACATTTAAACGTTTTGTTTGGACTCTTCCCCCTTCCCCCCCGCCCCTTCCCAAATCCCTGGGCACTCACTCCCACACACACAAAATATATAAACCATACAGCAAGAGTATGTAAGAGTGTATAATGTATGCAAGAGTATATAAATCATACAGCAAGGGTCCTGTCGCGTGAGCTTTGCAATTGCAAAGAGGGAAGGTAAGAAGCTTTCACTGTACTCCAAGCCACTTTCATTGCAATCTGAACAAAACTGTTTACTGACTGACTTAACCAACTTTTTCCAGAAAGGCTTGGGCATCCTGTGAAGCAGCGGTGCTTTGTTCGTAGAGGTCTGTTTGCTTTACTGGGCTGCCCGCAGCACAGGGAAAATGGAAGCAAAGGGGACTCCTTGTTAGATCCCGTTGGCTGAGATTGCAGTGCAGCGTATATCCTTGTTCTATTTTTTGCAGTCATTTACTTCCACCTCTTCTGTTTTTTAGCTCCGTTGCTGTTGGGGTTCTCTTAAAGAGGGTATCTTGTGTGGCCTGAGAATGACGATCAGCGATGTGAGAATGGAGAGCGCGCAAGGGCAGAGCACTTTGCAAGAACACAAATTACAAGACCTACCAGGTATTTCTAGTAAAGAGAATTATGCGCAATACGTGACAACTATTTAAAGAGAAGATGCTGGTTGCTGGAGAGGTCCAGAAAGTAAAGCCAAATTTGCAGCCCCTTCTCCTTTGCACAGCAGTATCTCAGTTGATGTGTTTGCCCTGCGTTGCCGCTAGTTTGCAAGTGATATTGTGTGGCAGGTCTGCTAGGTTAGTACATTGCCTAGCAGGGAGTAGCATGCCTTCATTAACGCCAAATTCCTCACATTTTGGAAGGTGATCATTTTTGTGATCGCCGTGGATATGTAGGACTGTGGTTAACTGTAGAGTTGGCTCACATTGTAGGTGTTGTCAAGGATTTGAGTGCATTCACACATAAAACCCGTTGAGTAAGGTGGTGGCTTATATATGAGTCAGCTGGGCCATTATCAGGGTTTGGCTGTGGATTAGTGCATCTCATCAGCTGAATGTTTTATATTGATAAACAACTCGGTGCCATTATGTATTTTTTCTCATTTTGCTTGCAGAAGACAAACTAGCTTCAAAAGGCAAAATTCACTGTGCCTGAAGAAAACAACAGCTCCGTAGTTCCGTAATGTTAATATTGCTTAAATACCTGATTTCTCTTCTTCTGTGGGGAAAAGGCAGAATTGTACCAACCAGGGCCAAATAATGAGAACAGGCGTGCTTCCCTTCATCATTTACACACACATGACTGGAATAGCTCCACACAAGACTAGTCTGGAGTAAAGGTTCTTTCACTCTGTAGATAAAAATAATTGTTCTCAGAATAAGTCACTTATATTCTGGGACAGAGCCTAGATTCTTGAATAAAAAAGGCGTTTTTGCTGTTGCTGCAATAGCAACAGCCACAAATAGATCTATCCAGAACCAGTTGCACCAGCCAAGCCTTCTTCCCTTGATTAGTGGGCAGAATGCGGGTGAAATGATAAGGAGCGCATGGCAAATTGAAAATAAAAATGATGCATTATTCTATAACTCAGAGGCTTCACTTCCTGCATATGTGCCCTTCGCGCTGTCGTCTTTTCAGGGGAAAAATAGTCTCATTCTCTTAAAATGCCGGTGGTCACTCAACCATGGTGAATGTACTTGAATCTTAAGATTTATGATCACAATCCTGTTATCTGCAGTGTCAGGATGATTATCCCAGCAGTCCTACAGGATCAACCTAAAAATTGTTGGACAAGAAAATTATTTGTCAGGAACTACAGCAAGAAGATGATTTGTTCTGAATTTGAAACAGACATAGTTATTTGCAGCTGCTTTGGCTGTCTCCCTCTCATCTTTCCCATGCTGTCCAAACAAGATGAAATACAGGTTCTTGTTTCTTCTGTCAGCATGTGTAGGCTGACTGGAAGAAACTGTTTATATTCTCACTTATTTTCATTATTTTACAGCTGTGAGTATGCAATAACTGCACCATATGTTAAATACAACTGAAATATATTTTATCTTCTGTGTCCAAGGATTTAATCTCTTCTGTTGGGGTGGGTATATTTAACAGGGCAGACATAAAATACTGAGAGGTCTCTTGTGC
Organism: Aviceda cuculoides; assembly: GCA_035590195.1. NCBI lineage: Eukaryota > Metazoa > Chordata > Aves > Accipitriformes > Accipitridae > Aviceda > Aviceda cuculoides. The sequence goes on from JAVJGG010000054.1 coordinate 40,122,650, forward strand.
GTAGAAATCTGAAGGAAAGTGTCTCTTCACCATCAAAAGCTTACCATTGCCTGAGTTCTAATCTCTTTAACCAAACAAAAGACAAGCCCAGTGACAACTATGCTACCCGTTTCTTGAAGCCTCTGTCAACTTTCTGCAACACTTTCTGAGCAAATAGAAACTGGTCTTCAGACCAATGGAGTATGAAAAATCGTGAAGTTTCCCTGGCAATAGGGAAATCATTTTTATACTTTTTCAAATAATTTCATTAAGATTCCTTCTCTAAGCACCTTCTGCCCTCAGCTATGCCTAGACCAACCATGCCTCTCATAATAGAAAATAACTTCAGCAATTGTAGAAATTTGACCAGGTAGCTAGTTCATTAGACTTTGAGGACTGACAGATACTCATATCTAAATGCTTTATAAGTAAGCATTTATCTGCTATAAGATCTCCTGCAGTAAATGGAAACCTCTCACTGACTTCAGGTGGCTCCCAGATTAGGGGTTTGGGAAGGCCACAAACACTGCCTGTGACAGAGAAGTAATTCAAGTTGTATTATATCAGGTTTTCTGCCTCTGTCTGATTTCTCATTCTAGGTTACAGCAGTGTGTTAATTGTGCTGGGCTTCTTTTCTTGTGGATTTGCTGAATATGGTTTCTGAACATAGGGCCTTCATCAGGCACCCAGCTGGCCCATCTGGGTGGTCAGATTTGAATTCTTGCATCTACAATTGTAATTTGTTTGTCTTTAGCACCTTCCATGAACAGCTAGGGGCAAGATGGCAGAGTCTGTGAGGCATCTCACGGCAATTATCCTAAGACTTTTGGAAAGCTCTGTGAGATCTCTGGGAACTTGCTCCTCCACCCTTTGCAGTTTTATCGTATTGTCAAAGAAATGCAGCAGAGCAGACTCATGTTCCGTTCATGTTGGACAACCACTGAGGACTGGGTTGTGCTGCAGGTCACAGCCACTTGCAAATTATTTACGTAAGTCACAACCCAGCAGAATTGAAAATCCATTAGTTGCTCTTGCATTCTTACAGTCTTTACTGATCCTTCTAATCTGGCTATAATTTACAACCACATCTGTTTTGTGGGGTGGGGTGGAAGAGGCGGGTCAAATTCAACAGCTGAAATAAGGTGTAGGTAATGCCTAACCTCATTTAAGACTGGAAGAGACCTCAAAATTATGTCCTTGCCCAAAGTAGGAGCAGCTTCACCCATCACATTGCCAGACCTCTTCCTACCCCCAGATGCATCACTGAGGTTCTGAAACCTCTCCAGGGAATCGTTTCCAGTGCTTCAGTATCTTTACTATTAAGAAAACTTTTCCTAAAGATGTTGTTCTTTCTTGCGGTACTTTAAACCAATTACTTCTCCTTCAATCCACCATGGGCATGGAACATTGGAAAACACTGTAAGCACCTTATCATGTGGGGGTTGTACCGAGACCACCAACTCGTCTAACAGATGCACCAAACAGACGACTTTGCACCTTAAGTCTGCAACCTATTTATTAACCTACTTCTGGTGCTTTGCCCCTTGGCATCTCTGTGCAGTAAATATTATACAGGAAAATGTTTTTCTTCTTTTCTTGCCAGAGCCATGGTTTAGGTTATTGCAAGTGTAGCGGTTCAAGAGTATTAAGGTTAGCAATGCTGCTATGATATATCCATCTGTGATGCACCAGCCCCTCCCTGGTGCATCTCATCTCATCTTTTTTATGGGACGGCTTCCCTCATCCTGACCAAATGAGAAAGTGCTAAATGGTACTCAAACCAGCCTTGTGCCTGGAGGAATTACATGTGGCCTCTCTTCTCCAGCCTGTGGGAGACATTTTCAAGCTTGGAAGATCTGATGCAGTGTTGTGTAAAGACTGGTGCTGCTTTGTTAATGGCAAGTGATTTGGGGGCTGTCGTGCTAAGATCCTCACCCTTGTAAAGGGGAAAATCCTCAAAAGACAGATGGAGATGAAGTTGTGTATGACCTGTTCAACAATTCACGGCTGCTGTAAGGGAGGATCTTGTTTTCTCCTACTCTTCCTCCTCTCCTTTTATCTCTAGCCAACCACATGGTCTGGCTACTTATTTTGTACCATCTCTTGCAGTTGTCAGACCCCTTTGTAAGCCAAATAACTGGTAGATCAGCCAGTTGATTTAGCCCACTGAAGGTCACAAAAAGAGGCAGAGCCAGTGCAAAAATGGAGAAGGACCAGGAGGCTGAGCGAGTGCACTGGAGATGCACCAAGGTTCTTCAGGCTGGGTGGAGCTGTGCCCGAAGGCAGAAGTTCTGTTATAGCAAAAGCAAATTTAACAGCTTGTCATGGTGAGGGAAAATCTTGCTCTTCTTCCTTCTGCTTCCAGCTGTGCTTTCCCTTCCTCTCCCTTGGGCCAGCTCTGGCACACGTTGAATCAACTCGTTAAGCAAGCAGAAAACCACATGGGGAATAAAAAAAGAGTCTGCATCTCGAAGGGATCTGAATCAACGCAGCAATGGGTCAATGTGAGGGAGGGGTGGGGAGAAAGGAAGAGGTTGTACCCTCAGTCTGCGCGCGTTGAAGGTGCTGCAGTATGGACAAACTGCAGGAGTTTACCCCTAGGGCGAGTGGCTGAGTGAAATCGAGTAACCGTCATTACTTTGTCTGTTAGGAGCTGGTTAAGAACATGAAGATAGCATGTAGCCAGTATCCCATCTCTGTTAGATGCTAGAAAAGAAGGTAAGGACACAAGTACATTCTGAGATTTCTCTGGTGCGCTCTCCTAGCTTCCAGCTATCTGGGGCTTAAAAGCTTCCTGAGTTAGAGATCATGCTTTTGTGTTTCATGGCCCTTGGCATGCCTTCCTCCTGAAAATTTATTTAATTGTGTCTTTGAATCTGTGAAAACTTTGGCATGATAATTTTTGATCCTTGGATGAAAAGAACCATAGTAATATAAAAACAGATCTAGCAGAAAACACCAGGATTTCTCCAGTATGATGAAAAATTCATGCAAACACAGTTTCAGATGTTTTTTCCGGTGTATATATAACCAAAACAAACCCCAAAATATTCAAATATTGGTAAAGTCTATATACCTTTTAGAAAACCATTCCTCCATTTTTCTCTTCTTCCCCTTAAATAATGATAATCTTGTTATATTTACACTGCCCCTACACAGCCTAAAGGGTTTTCCCCATATTAACAGCGACTCTGTTTCTCTTCCCACCCTGAGTACTCACAACGATGGAAATTTAGGAGTTGTGGCTCCTGCTAGAGGTCCACGCACCGTGGTGTAGTGCTGCCCAGAGCGTGTCTCCCTGACTTGGCTTTGAAGTGCCAGAACCAGCCGACAGCCACCTACACCCAGACTCCCACTGCTTACCAACGCAGGGGAAAGCCAACTGATTTTATCAACATCAGCAAACATTTTAGCAACTTCCCTAGCCTAGATGGGGCCCCCAGAGCCAAGACATCTCGGTGTGGCCCATTCAGCAGGTAGGTGGTTGCCCAGAAGCTTTCACTGTAGGCTTCCACTTTCCTACTTGCACCTTCCTGATGGAAAATCTTCTGTGTTACTCTATGGAATTGCACTGCAGCAACTGGCACCATCCTGCAGACATCCAGGGCTCTTAATTTTCTTTTTGCCTTCTCTCTTCAGGAAGAGTGAACACCTAGGTAATAGCCAGGTGAATTTACTAGCTGTGTGACAGCCCTGGTCTTTGGAACATGGGGGAAGCTGGCTACAGATAAGACATTTCTACCTTATTCTCCTTCAGTAAAACAGAATAATTTAGTTTGGCAGGGACTTAAGAAAACCATCAGATCAAACTTCCTCCCCACTCAAAAGGCAGATAGCTTCAACATTAGACCAGGTTGCTCAGGGTCTTGTCCTGTTTCGTTTTGTGTATCTCCAGGGATGGAGACACCACCATCTCTCTAGCCCTGTGTTTAACCACTCTCATCATGAAGTATTTTTTCTTAATGTCCATTGGAATTTTATTGATGCAGCGTGGATCTGTTGCCTCTCATCCTCTCACTAGGCACCTGTGAGGAGAGTCTGGCTTCACGTTCTTCATAATCCTCATTAGATATTGACAAGAGATGATTTAGTCCTTTTCAGTCACTGAAAAGAGGGCGGAACTGCGAAGCAGAAATGGTCCAGTCCCATCCCTCCCCTCTTTCTTTTTTCGGATGGTTTTCATTGAATAGTGACTTTGCTTGGGACTTTGGGGTGGTGTTCCTTGCGCTTCTTTTGTTTTTTTTGGCTCCCACTGACATCACAGTTTGTTTCAGGTGAGCTACTCTCTACCTGGCTTCTTATTTAGCCCCCATTACTGTGGTATGGAAACTCTGTTATGACTTTATTACCACCTGCAGGGACACTGGCCATGAAGTAAAGACCTGAAACAGAGTCCTTGGGTTGGGTAAGAGATGCGAGACCTCCACAACGCACTCCAGTGCAAGAGGGAGCCTTCCAGCGCCGGCTGTATGTTGAAGGCTCTCAGCCATTTTTTCAGTGGTTCCAGATCTCCGTCGAACGGCTGAGCTTGAGGCCAGGATCGAGGGCACGGACACATCAGCTCTGGTGAACTTTGCCGGGGTTGGGACAAGAAGCTTCTGCTCCCCGCTTCTCTGCTTCCCGTTGTGCGGAAGGTGACGGCACGTCCAGCAAGGGTTGTGTGCCGACTCCCCAACCAACCTGCAAAATCTCCTGCCTCAGTTCCCGTCTGTCCCTGGCCGCGGGTGTGAAGGTGCTGGGCCGCGACCCCGGCAGCCGGGGACGTGTGTTCCCCCCTGCCTGCTCTCCGGCTGCTGCGCTGCCTGCCAGGAGCGGGCAGCGGGGAGCAGCAGCACTTTCAGCGCTGCATCTAGAGCTGCTGGAGCTTGTCTGCTGAAGCAGGTTTATCCCAACGCCTGGAAGAACCCTCTCTAAAGCATTAAGATGGAGACAGATTGCTTCTCTTTCTTGCACCAGAGAGAGCTGGGCTGGAGTGGAAGGCATTCGTTTCAAGTCATGACTTGGTCCCTGCAGGCAAACGAGCAGCAGAGCTCTGCTGAGTGAGAACTCCCTGGCGTGATTTGCATTGCTCTTTTCCATATGTTCAGTAAAACCAGAGCAAACCTGTCCATAGGCGCTCCTTACTTTGGTTTAGTTTCTCACCAGATTAAAGCAAACCGATAGGAGTCTGGTTTTAATATGGTGCAGGAGCGTCCATCCCTCCGCTTGCTCCAGGGCTTGTATTAGTTTAATGAATTGGTTTAAATTAACATCTAGTTGAATGGGTGCAACTCTTTCATGGAGATGAGGCCTGAGGCTACTAGATAAACAAGTGATGAAGTGAGAAGACCTTTAAATTCTTCACAGCCCAACAGAAACCTGTATGAATGAATTGAGATCTATTTTTGTCTTTATTCTCCTACCTTTTCAAAGAAACCATAAAATGGCTGGAACAACTCTTAGCAGAAAGACAGGGCCAGGGAGTGGGTGGAGAAGAATGCCAGGAGGTTACGGGCGCAACTTTTGGAGCTCGTACCTGGGAGTGCCTCATCCCAAAGCCGGGGGAGCCGCCAGCAAGCTACACATGTGCAGCACATGAATGGGTGAAAAGAGGAAACACAGGGGAAGGCTGCAGGGCTAAATCCCAATCCCATTTAAAGGCGGTGGCAAAGTTCCACTGACTAAGGTTGGCCCTCGGCCCTGAATTCATTTGTTCCAAGGGTTTGCTTGTGCAATTGTTAATCTGTGCTGATGAGCAATAATTGCTACAGGAAGGGAAAAGTGAAGAGGAGGCAGCGGCGGCAGCACAAGAGCGGTGGAATCCATCCTGACCCTGCCTGGACATTTCACCGCCTGGTTTCACGCCCTGCACTGCTGGAGGGGAGCACCCTCCTCGTGCCAATGCCACATCAAAGTGCAGCGTGTGGTGCAAGATTTCAGCATCCCAGGGTAGCAGACAGTAACAGCCTGGGCTGCCTGTGAAGGGAGCTGGGATATAGGACTGCAGCCGGACAAAGGCTCACGTTTCTTTTGCAGATGTCTGGGGAAATGCAAAAATCTAATCGGTCATATGGAATGATTCAGGAAACTCTTACTGTACAGAGCAAACGCATGTGACAGTCAGACACGAGTTTTGCATACCAGTGCTTCCCCAAGAACGGGGTTAACATCAGCCCCAATTACAGATGGGGAAGCTGAAGCTCAAAAGAGAAACGACTCGCCCAACGTGACACAGCAGGTTAGAGGTACGGCAGGGACTGCTTCCCCTGTTGCACTGCTGCGTTGTACTTTATAAGACAAAAATGACCTTCTGCTTTAGGCAGTAAATATCTAACTAATACAGATGCTTCTTTTTAATACCACAATATAAATAAAAAAGAATTTTAACTTGCACCACAGGCCAAGTTTGTTGGGTTTTTTTTCTCTCCCAGGCATAAACAACGTGGTTCTGGGGTGGCTGGAGCACTGGGGTTTTTTTTTTCTGTTCAGGTTGCAATGGGGCATTTATAATGACCCTTCCTAATACATCTGTTTTCATTAATCCAATCATCTGGGAAGCATTTCAGGTAACATTTCTTCTAAAGATAGTTGAAGAGACTGAAGATGAAGCATCAGTTGTACATAGCCCTGTTAAATAATATCAGGGTTTAAAGGGGTTTTTTTTAGACCTCTCTTGAGCCCTAGCCAGGACTGCAATTGAAACTCTTCTTATAAAAAGGAAATCACGCAAGGCTGGTTATGAACACTCTGGGGAGGTTAATACTGTCTCATTTTGCTGCTCTCAGTGGCTCATATCCTTAATTTAAAGGAGATATAAATCTCATGTTTGTAAATGAACAAACATCTCCCATGGTTGTGTTACGCTGATCCTCCTTGGTTTCTCTCCTCTTGTTCTGAAGCACCTAATGCTTGCGGCTCTTAGGGGATGATCCACAAGACAAATTCAGCATGGCTCTTCAGTCTGCAAGTCAACATCCATGCCAAGGCATGGCGATGTCCGTGGCAACTGAACCAACTATCTGATGGGTCCACAGACAGGAGATCCTATCTCACACACTTACCTTCTCCAGCCTTATGAGCTGCTCTCCTTTCAACTTCTTGGGCAAGCCCTGTGTGCTCTCCGCAGTGTAAGTCACAGTGATGCCTCATCCACCACTGCTGACTGTGTTTTCAAGGCTGTTTCCCCAAGTTTCTAACTACACCACTTGCTCTTTGCCCCAGGTGAAGGATGTGGGTGTAATAGGAGCCCAGCTGTCATTATCATGGGTCAGCTCTAGTCTGGTACTCAGTGATATTTCTTCTGGAGGAGATGATGAGTTTGTCCTATGTCACCTCTAACTCCACCAGTGAGCTGGGTTTCCCTGTTGAGGATCCTTCGCCATCTCTAGCTGTGGTGGGCCAGTGGCACAACCTCCAAGCCCTGGCAGGTAGCACAGGACAACACCAGCTGCTTTCCACTTTCAAACCTCCATCCCATATGTGGAAGAGCTGGCGAGCTCCTGTCTTTTATGAATGCCTGAGACCACATAACTTCCAATCTTGGATATCTGGTGCATTTTCTTCTGCATATCTTCCCATCCTCCCTCCAGCCAGCCAGACTTAACATCTGGAGTTGGGCTGGGAAGACTACCAATGTGCAAAGGCTTAAGATTGCTCTAAGCCAGACAAGTAAGCAGGCTGTCCTTTACTGGTGCTTCCTGTTTTCTCTGAAAAATATCCCATTTAGTGTTTGTTGCAAATAGTAGGTAGCTAGTTTTGGTCTCTGCTGTGGTTCCTTGACCAGCCTTTATTTCCAAACTGGAATGAAAATATCAGCATTGCTTTAATTTGCACCAATAAACTTAGCAGAAAAAAGATAGGGCAGAACTTCTGCAATTGTTAGTTCCAAGTGTTTTCAGACTTCTGGTTCTTCAGAGTAAACACCCAGAACAAGTTTTTCTCATGTTCTCTCTCACTCTCATTTCAAGCATTGAAAACATAATTAATATATAACTAATAAAATAAAAAATGTAATTAAACTCTAACTCCTACAACCTTCTGGTTTGCTCAGAAGAGATCTGTCCACTGAAGCAAATGTATCTTCATGGTATGTATGACACAGCTTGGCAATTAATACAGAAGCGCACCAGAGTTTAAAAATGTAAGTTTTTATTTATGAAGTACTTAAAATCTTTACAGCCTGTTATTTACTTTTTTTTGCTTATTGCAGGGTTATACACAGAATAAATGTCTGCTAGATCAAGAGATTAAGAGGAACGTTGAGTGAGGGTTCAACACTTCACCTATGAGTCTCTAGGTTAAGTCCAGCCCAGATGATTGAAGTCCTACTGGCCACTTTAAAATATCAAATACCATCACCTCTCATTATTACAGCAGGGATCACACATCACCTCACAGAGCTGGGACTTGTCATTTTTGCTTGCTTCCAATAAAGCTTAGTGATTTCAGTCTGCTTGGTAAGGAGGCAAAGTGTGCCAGACAAAAAGCCCAGCTACTTAGTGCCAGCTCGACCCTTAGGGCTGGCTGCCTTGGGAAAGGGCATGAGAAGATGGAAACTGAGTTAGATTCCTACTGCTATAACAACGTACGACTGCATGGGATATCTGCTGTCCTCTAATGGGGGGTAACTGTCCTGTAACACTTCAGACCCTCAGGCTTGGTGTTTCATAGCTTCCATCAATGAGGATGCTGCAGTTGGTTTATTTTTTGGCAGTATTAAGGATGTAGAGGAGTGGAAAAAAGACTTGTTAATGATATTTCTGGGTAACGTGAAAGGGGAGGGCAGCAGGGATATTCGTGAGGGTAGAAAAATGAGTCGGAAAGAGTTTCCAACAGCCATGCAGAGTGGGCCAAGGAGGAAGGTGACAGTCATTTGGAAAACTGCAAGCTGGAGAAACAGCTCCTGGCTGTCCTTGCAGAGGCTGCCGGCCTCTTAAGAAACAGGAAAACGGTGGCTGTTCCCCTTTTACCAAACACTTCAGCTTCTCTGGAAAGGGAATTGTGATTTATAAATATCCAGGAAAAGACCAAGGAGCCCACTCTGTCCCTGCTGTCCAGCCTGGTGACTCCAGCAGAGGACAGCCACCCCACTGTACCCCAGCAGCACACGGTGCCTTCCAAGTACCCCTTCCCTCTGTCACTATCAGACCTGCTAGGGCAGGCCTATGGTGCTGTGGTCTTCTCCAGGCCCCCGTGGTGGCCTTGTAGATCTAAGACACCATACTTTGAGGTTCAAAGAGTCCAAAGCAATGCAATAGCTGTGCTTTATCCCATCAAAGTGGTGTTTTCATAGTACAAAACTGAGGGTGTGTAGGTCTGGTGAGCCCTGGCGTGCAGCGTGAGGAGGGGCCAGACATCCTTGAGGATGTAAAGCCTGCTGAGATAATGCTGGAGGACCATGGAGGGATACAGAGCTGGCTCCGGACTGTCCGTACTGCCTTTTAGGAATGTCTGCTATCCCCCAAGCCATGCCAGGTGTTCCCTGGGAAAGAACTTATGGGCACAGGCCACAGCTATACGGCGAAAGGCTTGACGATTTAGCAGGGTGCACAATTAACAGTAGAGAGCTTGAGTTTGATTCAGCTCTGGAATTAAACACACCTGATATATCTTCAGTATATATATCTTTACATCAGTCAGGCAGACTTCGTGTCCCTCCACATGTTCATGTGGTCTGATGCACCAGTTATTTTCTGTGTTGTGGCTTTGGGCTGTTTTCATCACATGTAGTATTTTTGTTAGTGGCACAGACTGACCCAGAGCACGTAGTAAAACTGCTCGTCTCATGTATTATGACATTTCTGTGGTCGACTTGTGTTGAAAGAGAGGTTTGATGGAGGGGGATTTTTTTCAGGGTTGCTAATTATCTCCAGCTGATCTAAAAATTGCTGGAGTCATGGGGAATGGCGGTTCTGAGGACTGGGTCTGAAGAAATTATTAAGGTTTTTGCTGTGCAAGGGAAGAAAAAGGGAGGGGATGGGAAAAGTGAGATAAGGTTTGTCATTTAAACCTAAACACAGAATAGCCTCACCTTATATCTTTAAATCTGCATCAATTATAATGCCTTGTTCTCTTGCAAATTTCACTTTAAGATAAAGAATCATGCCTGGTTTGTTTGCCATTCCTACAGCCAAAGACAAGCTTCACTTACTCCCCTTTTATTTTCAATGACTAAGACTGAAAGAGCTAAATTACATTTCCTCCCCCCCAAGGAAACCTGATGAACCAGTGTGAACCTGCACCTGAGAACCCCCGGGAACGCCGAGGATTTGGCCACACAGATCGGACAGTTGGATGCTTAATTGCGTTCCGGGCACAAAGCCTGCCTGAATGTGCGTCTTTTATTAAGTGCGTGGGAGGCCAGCACAAAAATTAGACCCCATTAAGGTGCCAGAAGGAGGAGAGTGGTGCAAAGGCTTCGCAGTGCCTGCCTCCACTGGGCTGGAGAGCATCAAGCTGCCCATGTCAGAAGCCCTCTGAAAAATGTACCCTGAGCGTCAACCTGGAACTCATAAACAAGATGCAAAGATTTGCTGGGAGTGCTGGTAGAGACCTGAGTGAATAGTTATTTAAGGAGCTGCTGAATAAGGTCAGTGCCAGCAGCAAAAGCAGAACTGAAGCTAAGGAAAAGAGAACCTGAGAGGACGTGAGGGGACCAGCGGAGCATGGGCAGTGCAGCAGGGAGACACTTCGATAAAAGGGTTCAGATAGAGTTGGGCGGGGGGGGAACAGGATTTCGGTCAAGACAGGGAAGTGGTGAAGAACAAGGACCAACTGGTGTAATGGGATGAGTCTGGGAAGTGAGAATTTCATTATATAAAAGGGTCATGATTTTTTCAGTTTGTTAAAAGATTAAATTGCCAGTGTGGCATTCACTCCAGATCTGTGTTTGAACTTTCCCAGGCTTTGCAAAGTAGATGATTTGGAGCCTTTTTCTGGATGGGGGCCTCTCTACTATTCTATGCATCTTTGCATGAATTGCTATGGATGATGAAATCATCCTTGTAGCGGGAGTAAGATCTGGGCCTCCCTTGGAAGTAAAGTAGCCACTTATGTTTTCCCCCCTCCTACCATCTTGGCCATTTAGTGAAGACACATTGTAGTGCTGGCACACAAACGCTTGCAGCTTGCATCACTCGTGAAAAAGCATAGCGTGTCATAAACACAACATTTTAATATTTTGAGCATCAAGAGCTTTTCAATCACCTCCTCATCGTATTTTGTAGTTGCAACCCAAGCGAAGCACAATCAGCCGGTATAGTTAGCGTCCAATATATCTTACGGTGCTCACTTAGGCTTTGTAACTCGGGTCTGTCCTCGGACTCTAAATCAGAACATGAGTGAAATGCATTGAATGATCCCATTAATATAAATAGCACTAAAGTTAAAAGCAGGGCTGCGTGAAAGGACTTTTGATACACTGGCTACTGTCGCCCTCGAGTCAGCAGGTGGCATTATAGAACAATCAGAAATCACCAAACCTTCGCCACTTCCCGCTCGCAGCCCCAGACCTGAGCCTACAGGGGAATGAGCATGAAACCCGCCTGTTCAAAACACATGGAAACGCACAATGAGCAGTTGCCAATTAGGGACGGGGCTATTGTCTGCTAAAGGTCAAGCGTTGGCCTTGCTGAAATCTTTCAACACCGGCTCCAGCGAGATTGGAATTTAATATATTTTATACAGCTGAGAAGTTGCTTGGTCCTACGCAGGGCATAACCAGCCTTTCCTCTCCTTTTCCCTTGTATTCCCCAGGCCGGCGATACGTGCTGGGAAACCTTGGGGAGGGAGGAACCTGGCTTTTTAATCTGCTGCCACCTCCCTCCCTGTAGGTATTGTGGAAGAATTGACTTGTTGGCAGGGCAGTAGAAAAGGAGGTGGTTTGGCAACGTGGGCAAGGGGAGGGTGTTTGGGACTGGGTTTGTTTTACCGTCTCCCAAGAGATTTTCTTCATAACTCTGGTGGTACATGTTTTTACAGCTTACTACTTTTAGTATCTGTCACTTAAAAAGAATAGATGGTCTAGATACAGGGGAAAAAACATGTGCAAGCAGCAACACGTAACCAACAAAAAGAAAACTTTCCCATGAAATACCCTAATGATACAGATGTTGCAGGGTGCTTAACGAACCACAGGTTAGGGAAAGACTCAAGACCTTCTGGCTAGCTTCTGGATCCAGAGGCTGCAGATGAGAGCCTTCAAGCTTCCTCGGGTCTGATGCCAGGTGATCCATCAGTCCAATGACCGTGCCAAGACACTGTACCTTCCAGCAGCTGCGGCTGGCAAGGATGTCTTCCCAGACTCCGATCCAGAAATTAGAAGTCCACGTTTGCCTATAGCCCCGATGCTGTAATTGCTGCTGCATGGCAGAGTATTGCCCGGTGGGGTTCTCGGTGATGCAAGGGTTTTGAGTTGCAGAAAGGCAGAGGTGAATCCTCTCCCTCAGTTCCCAGTGTACGATGAGCTACTGATGTTGCTCCTTTTGCCTCTCCATTTGGGGCCAGTGTTTATTAAAGTGGATGGTGACTTTGCTTCCCAGGCCACAGCGATTAGTGACTGCGGTGTCCCTAAGGTCTCTGGGCTACAGTGTCCCCTTGGGAGTGCAAGTTCAACTTTTAAACCTCTGCACAAGAGCTGACCTTTGGGTCCCCCAGTGGCGCAATTAGGATGAGCTCAGGGTGGTCCTGGAGAGGACCTCAACCTCCCTGTAACTGCTGGTGACAACAGCCACAGGCTGGCATTGGGCATTGCCCACATACTTGGGTAGTCACCGATGTGACTTTGCGAGCATGTTTTCCAGTGGGCATTGGCATGCAGCCAGGCCACAGCCCAAGTTACTGGTTAAACCCATGGTTTTAATGTGCTAATCCCTAAGTTTGAACTACCTGTACTCTGTGTGTGTGTGATCTTGAAAACTTACCAGTCTCTTTGAAAAAAAAAAAAATTGTTTATAATATTTGCCCATTTGTTGCCATGGTGATGGAGTGTGGGACAAAATGAAGAGATTCTGGCTGCCCCGGGCCTGTGAACAAGCAGAATTGGAGAGAGTTGCTGAGAACGTGCTGTTAATTGTAACCAGAAACGCAGTAGTCACCCACCATCACTGCAAAGTGTTCTTCGAACCCACTTTCATGTTCTGCCATAGCAAAATGACATCCTCTAGAAGGTGGGTGACAAAGAACACTGACAGCTGGACTTCTGTTGTACCAGGCTAGACATGGCACATAAATGAAGCAAACTGAAAATCTAGCCTTGCTTCCTCAAGGTATTCATATTCCTAACTTTATCAATAACCTGGCATGAGCAGATCTTGAATGAGGTGTTATCTCAGTGCTGCCAGGACTTGCAGGGAAGCTGGAGGGGGAAGGCAGTGCTGCTGACTGCCGGAGATAACAGGTGGAACGCAACAGTTGATGCTTTTGTCTGCTGTAACTTTTAGTTAAAGCTCTCAAACGCTGCCAGACCCTTTGCTGTTCCAGCCGGTAGCCCTTGCTAGATAGAGCACCTTCTTGACAGCCTGGACAAATGGACGCAAAAGAAATCTGAGGCATTTCACAACTTCCAGGTTCTGACAGCATTGAAAAAAATGCATAAAACTCCTATAAAACCCCTTCCCCCATGCATTTGTGGTGATAAGGAGGCACACTGCTGCTTCCTGTGTACGGAATATGGGCTCAGAAATTAATTGTAATTGTTGGTTCTCATTCTGTACATGCACAACATTTGGCATGAAAAGCGTCTGCATCTTCCGTAAATCCCTCTTCAATTATGTGGAAGTGACAGGTTTAATTTAAACCATGGCTGCTCCTAGCTAGCTTAAAAATAAAATAACATAAAAATAGAACCACCCAAATCAGTCATAGTACCTTGGCCATGTTTATGTTACATACGCATTTTTAAATTTGCTGCTATACAGATGGAAATATGAAGCCCACTGTCAGAGCTACCTAGTTTGTAAAGTTTCAAGAGGTTATCGGATCCATGTGTACCTGGCTCTTCTGAAAAATTATTTTCCCTGTCTCAACCTATATTCTTCTATTTGCAAGAACCCAGAAGATGACACAACCTTCAGATCAAGTCCATAATCATGAAAAAGTTAGTACACTTGGATCGTGGCTGTAAGGATGCCTAGGCACAGTATTTTTAGAGGCAGTATTACACAGCTCTTGTTAGGTAAAATGGATTTTTCAAGAAATGAAAGGGCAGTAGATTAAAAATGTGCCCAAATTAAATGCCATCCTATTGATGTAGTTTTAAATACAAAGCTAGTCAATATAAAGGTCACAGGATTTGGCTTATAGTCATCAGAGATGGAAAAATACTTACCAGATGAAGCTCTGCAAGGGCAGAATATAGTCTCTCCTAACAGAGGACTGGCTCTCATCTTTCATTGTTCTTTCTTCCATTAACTTGATCTTTGATCTCAGTTCCGGTTAGAAATAACTGTAAACAGTGATGATGTTCTAGGCCATTAACCAGATGTACCACATAGCAAGATCCCTGCCACTAACAGACCATCTGAAAAGATGACACATACAAGAGTAGTGCTTAAGAATATTAATAATATTTTTCAGGAAAGAAGACACATCATTTTCATTTCCTGCAGGATCCATCTGTCACGACTCAAGCAAATCAGGCTGCTGGAAATGTGGTTCACAACAGCCTTTTCAGAGTTATCAGGCCCAAGCATTCAAAGCCAAGCTAACGTTTTAGTTTAACTAATACCGGTGTTCAGTTCACCTACATTAATAATTTGGTACCCCTTCCAGCAGCAAATTCTTGATAGAAAAGATACTCGAATGACAGGTATTACAGAAATTACAGAAACCGGGTATCATCATGATTTTAGTTTAGCCTCAATCTATGCGGAGTTTGAATCCTTAAAGCTTCCAGCCCCATACAGGTGATATGCCGGGTAGCACCTGGCTAGTGCTGTGCAAGGACTGCATTCTCAGACAGAGCTGCTCTGGAAATTCTTCCCAGAAAAGATCAGGCTGAGCCCAGGCTGATGGTGTTCAAATAAAACCGCAAAGTGCATCTTTTAATTCATAAAGTCTTCCGCTGATCTAACCAATAAATAAACCCATATAGCTAGTATTCTTCACTGAGGAAGGAACATCAGAAAAAAGCCAATAGTTTTACTGTAGGCTTTTATGGCTTAGTAATTTTGTACAGCACAATAGGCAACAAATAAAGGGAAGATGCATGGAACAATCAGGTTAGTAGCTTAAATTATATGTATTATGTATTCATTATTTATAGGCTTTTGCTAAAGCGTTATTTAGTCCCATTCACAACCCTGAGTATTTAAAAGTTGAATGTAAAGCCTACCACTGGAAAAATGATGCAAAGAAGCAGATCTGCTTTAAATGTACTCCTAAGTACTGCTATAGAGCTTTTATGAATAACAGACCATAGCACTTCTATTATTTTATATTTTGTCCTGGTTTAGAGACTTAAGAGTGATGTCATAACAGGGGGAAACTTGTCATGGACACACATTAAAACCTGAGCACGAGGAGAAGACCTTTGATAACAGAAATTTGGACACATAGATGGGTAATTCAATAAGGGGAGAAAATGCTGGATTAGAGACATTTTTAGAGTTACTTACATGCATGTCTTAGAAATTCTACCTCTGTTCAGAGGCGCATGCTGAACTGCAATCAATTGCTATGTCCAGCTCTGCAATTTCAATCATTCATCCCATTTATAGGGGTCTTTTTGTCTTGAATTAGGCAAAACGTGAGCCCAACAGGAAATTAAGCAACCAAGCAAAATCAGGAAATTCACTCAAGTGGCTTAGCCAGTGGAATGCCAATGCTATCTTCAAACTAAAACTCCAAAGAGAAGAGGTTGAACTGCAGTCAGATTTATTTTCAAAGTGGCTAATGTGCTTTTAATTTGTACAAGGTTGGTAACCAGGAAAAAAACAGGCAGAGCCTTACATTGCTGTTGTGAACCTTGCTTTTAATTTTTTTCACATAAGGCCTTAGCACACAGATATATATATATATATAATGAGTTTAAAAATGCACCACTTGTAAAAAAATTGGAACCGCTATCTTGATGACAAAGTTAGAGATGCTCGTTATAAATTAAGTACCCACTGGCTTTAGAACATAAAAAATTAACTGAAACAGGAAACACACTCAAAGATTGCACTTCTTCCTCAAAAAACGTATTTGATGATAGTTTTCAGGGTAGGGGGGAGGGAAATTCTTTTAGCTGTTTATGGTGGGATCTGCAAATCTGTATGTGGAGTATTTTAACTGATTGGGGGGGGGGCAAGCTACAATTTCTGGTTCACACAGAACAGCCCCCCTGCCCCAAATCCTCAAAGCAATTTCTTGCTTGCAGATTTCCATTATTACTTATCAACCCAAAGTACCTAGGAACTCTAGTGATGGTCCAGGTCCCTGTTATGCTGGACACTGCACCAACACAGAATGAGTATACAGTCCTTGCCTGAAGAATTGCCGAAGGAAGGATGAGGCAAGAGAAGAGAAGCAGGCAGCCATCAGAGTTAAGGGAAAAGAGTATGTGTGTGGTGATCAGCCCAGTTAGCAGCATCTTCAGCACACCACTGGCAGGCTTTGTCAAGCTTCTTTAGATCTCAGAGCAAAGTCAGAACTTGCGAGGCTATATGCGAAGAGATAACGATAACACTATAACCTTGCAGATACCTCAAGGGAGTTTCTCCGAAGCCTGAAGATTGGCACAGGAGAAAGCCAAGGGGTGTACATTGGTAGTTTAATATGAAGACAGAGGTTCCATGGCTCATTTTTATTATGGATTCTGGTGACCCTCATTGTGTTAGATATATTGCAGTTTGAAATCACATACATTTTTTTAATTGTGATTGTAAATATGCATTGCTGCTTACTCAGCAATGCACTGTGTTTCCCATTGATTTTTAACTAAACCATGAGATGCTTCATTAGCTCTAAGAGGAAACCATGGAGCCTCTGTGGGTGCTAGGTTTGGGGCTGGAGGGTCTCAGTGGTTCTTCCTGAACCCAGCACCTGTATCATAGTCTTCCTGCTCAGTTCCTTCCTTCTGGGAGTAAGGCTTTGTGGATAGCCTTCAACATACTTGTAACAATCCTGGTTCAATATTAAAATAATGTCTACAATCAAATCTCCTGTCTTTAACCAATAGTATCAGAGATGATGGAGAAATTATTGCTCCCCCACATTCCTTTTGCCAACACAGCCACCAACGCCTGTCATCTGTGCTTGTCCATGCGTATCTGTATACGATGTAATACATTTAAAACCATTTGTACATCTTCAACTGAATTTGGTAAAGGTTTAGAGGCCTTTTGGAGGTTGCACACAATTTATGGAAGCAGCCAACTGAATAGAGGACACCCTACAAGTGTTCCCACTGAAGACAAAGCCACTTAATCAGCTCCTGCAGTCTTAGACAAAAGAGAACACAGAAAAAAACCCAAACTTGTAAGGCTTTCACCTACCTCAGCTGCAGAAAAAGATTCTGTCAGGACTTGCATCTTAGTCAGTCAGCCTTGAAACACACCCAAAAGACACCAGGTTACATTAAACCAGATTTTTAAAATTTATTAGCTCCAGTATTATCTCCTCCCTTCTTCAGAGACATCCTAGATGTCTCATAGCTCAAAACACAGAACAGTTTAAGTGGGTGCTTTGAAGTGATGAGGAAACCCCTCTTTCTACAGGACTGATGGATGTCTCTTGCTCCCTTGCACAGGGTTGATTGGGAGTCAGGAAGATATTTCCCTCCCAGTCAGGGGAGCAGGGCCATGAAGGTTCATTTGTCTTTTTTTTATCCTCTTCCTCTACAGCCAACGGCCTGCTTGACCTCCTGAGTCATTCGGGCCATCGTAAAAGCCTCAGGCAATGGTGATCACTCTTGTTTTCTGCTTGTGAAACACAGGTTAGTCTCCTGAGAATTAAACCTCTTTAGTTTAATTGAAACCTTTGGCTTTAATATATGAGGATCTTTGCTAAATGTAAAGGCCTGAGGTAAGTAGAGGTCACACTAGGTGATCTTATGGTGCAGTCCGTAGTGTCTGGGGGGCTCAAGAGGCAGAAGCTGCCTTTGCTTTAGAGAAAGGTAGACAGAGGTAGGATAGGCTATGAAGGGCTTTGAATGGAAAGGCAGGGCGTGTGCGGTTGATACAACAACAAAAAAAAGCCACTGGAGAGTTGGAAGGAGAAGGCTAGTATGGCTAAAGGACATGGCTAGACAGCCATTGCAGCAGCAGTTTGAATGGATATGAATGAGATGAGATTGTATTAGTTGAGGAGAAAAGTGAGAGAAAATTAAAAGTTCTATTTGAGTCACAATGGGCTCGATGTGTCAGTTACATATCTGGGACAGGATTTCTGAGAGACAGGCTGCAATTTTAGTTTGAGCAGAGGAGGCAGGTCTGAGAGCATGAGTAGAAACATGGCATTTCAACTGCCTTCTGCAGGGGGAATTATCTAGAAATATAAAATGTAAAAGAAAACCCTTCAATAATTGATTATACTTGATTATTAGTATGCAGAAATCTATGCGAAGATTTCATGTTTAAAATCTTGGGTGTATATCACTCAGCTTGGCTGAAATGCAAATGAAAATTCATCCTTAAATCCCCGTTTTGATCTGATGATTAAAATAGTTCCTTCTTTATCTAAGCACAGTCAATTTAGGAATGAGATGAAGTGAAATACAGATATTACTGGTTTGCAACCACTTTGTTTTCCAGTAAAGTTTTGTGTTTGAAAGATCTTTGTTTCCTGGAAACTGGTAAAAGATATTAAGGCCCTACACAATGCCACTGCCCACTGCACATGTTCCACCACTTCTCAGCAGATTTTGAGGCAAAATAAAAGAAAATAGTATCTAAGCAGGTATAAACAATTCTTACACTAAGGAAGTATTTATCCAGTGTGTTTCCACAGGAAAATCAATTTGTTTCTTGCTTCCTCAGATTTCTGGATAAGTAATAATAGAAAAGTACCAGAACAGTGCTAACTACTACCTCCTTAAAAAACCAAACCAAACAAAACAAAATCAACCAACTCCCAAACAACCCTGCCCCCCCCCAAATCATAAAAAATGAGAAGCAGATGAAATGGCTCATACGGAAATTCTGTATTAAGGATGGTGAAACTTAACAAGAGTGATATGTTGTGCAGAGCATGCTTTAAGTACAGTGCTTATTAATCAAACTTGTTTGTTAGTGACCTGTCTTCCCTATGCCTTGCATTGGAAATCACTAGAGGACTTTGCAAGAGCTCTTATAAGCTTTCTGTCCTGGCAGAAAAAATGCAAACCCGAGAACTGAAGCGGCCGTCCCGGCTGCACCAGGATTCAGGTAACTGATGCACCGTCACTGTCCCTGGCTTTTTTCAAGGAGAGACAAGTTGGGGAAAAGTTCTGGGCTGAGAAAAGGCTCCCTCAGGACACGAACAAGCCATTTGGTAAAGCAGGCAAGTTTAGGGAAGGTCTAGGAAGGAAGTGCTGTATATTGCAAAAAGAACAAGGCACTTGGAAACATATGTAGGAAGGACTAGAAACTTGAGTAGGCAGGAGATGCTTTGGCTGAACTCTTAGCAATTTAGAGTTCTCATGAGTGGGACTGTTCCTAGGGGACTGCAGCGAAAAGCTGAACAATGCTGTATTGGCTCAGCACTGAGAGCTTCATTTGCCCTTTTTGAAATACTGTGGCTAATTCATACCCTGAAAAATGAAGTATATCCTGGCCAGATGGCTCAATTTAAGAAGCGGCACACAACTGTGTAGCAGGAATAGCAGGTATTGGAGGTGAAAGGCTGGTTGTAGGAAAAGTCAGCTGTGTACAGGGGGCACGGGATGGAGTCACCCTTCCATGAAATTCAATAAAACCTGATCTGGTCATGATTAACTCAACATTTTCAAAATCCTTTTGAGTTCACAAAGAACGTAATGTCTAGCCAACTTGTAGTCATATACGAGAGACCCCTGACTCTAATATCCCAGCATGTCAGCCCTCTACTTGTTTCAGATTTTGATGCTGAACACTGCTTTGTTTCTCAATTCCAGCTTATTTATTTAGGATTCTTATTACTTTATCTCATTTGTAACAAGCCCTTGGAGTAAGTAAGGAAAAGTACATGATACAGAAAACTCATCTGTTTGAGCAGTCTGAACAAGGTTTACATTAAAACCACCAACTGATACATATAATTAGTGGCAGAACTTCCTCTTGTGCCCAGAACCTGTACGCTCAGCTGTGAAACTGCTAAACAGAGAGAATGGAGAAGTGTGAAAAGCATTTTGATGAGGCTCAGCCATGCTCAAACATCCCCTCAAAACACACAGGATATTACAGGACCCCTCAATACCTAAGCAGTGTCTCCTGTACCTGCTCTATGTTGGACTCCAAAGTCAGACCAGTTTTATTCTTCGCTCACCTTGCGTGGGGACTCCCTGGGCTGGGAGATGGAATCCACATTGCCCCCTTGCTCTCAAGGGCGAGTGTGAAGTGACCCTGAGGGAAAGAGGATCAGTGAAAGATTTTATTGGATGTGGAATCATTCTGACAGGCCTTCATAAATTTGTCTTTTAAAACACAGGCCCCTTTTCCATCAAACGTATTTTATAGGGAAACAGATGAATGACAAACAGTGATTGCTACAAGAAGAGAAATACCATGATTTGGGGTAAATTTACCTGAGGCTTGCTATCAATATCGCAACTCACTTATTTGTCTTGCTTCTGTAAGTCATTGCAAGAGGACCACAGTATGTAGTAAATACACTAACTTTTGGCTTACTAATGCTGTGCTAAGTAAAAAGTGATCAGTGTACACAGCAAAATACCTCTCAGTCAATTTGAAATAGTGTTGGAAATGCTCATCTGAACCTTATGAGCAGCTGTGCATGTTACAGAGAGTCAGAACTATTTTTGCACTTGATTTCTTTAACTACATCAAATAGCTGCTGGCTCCTTATCTACAAACAGTATAAAAATAATAACAAAAAAAGAACTGAGCTGCATAGTCTCCTGTGTTTCCCTTCTTGATCTTAGGTGGTAATTTGCCTATATTGGCAGCAGCTTAATAGTAACACATCCGTAGCATTAAAGTCTATCTGTTGTTTTTGCATGAAAGGCAAAGCCAGTGTGTCACTCACGCCTATCTACCATGTTCTGATTAAGGAGGGGAAAACATTCCCTTTCTTGAACTGGATCTAGGACCTAGGTGTCGAGACAGGATGTAAGAGGAACTGCTATTCCCTTAGGGAAAATAGGGGTCAAGATGGACCAAACTGAATATATACCATCTGTATATGTAGTGAAGACTTCTATATGCTTACTCCAGTAGTTTAGGCACATAAAATAATCCCCAAAAGGGTATCTTTGAACAAGCATGCCATGCATCAGTTCCCTTAGGTGAAAACTTTCTCCTGAGGTTTGTTCTGATTGCACCTATTTTAGCCTGTGCTTTATTGTAAAGACAGCTTTGTGTCTCTCTTTAGGGTTTTTATATATATATATATATATATTTTAAATTTAGAAACCTGTCTATATTAATGTCTCACTGTTTGTTGGAAACAGATGGCCCTTCCTGGAGACACACAGTTGAGTGAACAGACACCAACCACTTTAACATGTGGTAGCATGTTTGTAATTAGATATTTAAAGTGCTAGACAATTACTATCGAACTTTGTCATGAGGGAAATTTAGGTCTGTATTTACCAAGATCTGATTTATAAACTGGATCCCTGCCAGAGCTTTACTCTTGGGTATAAAAGACTATGGTTGAATACTGAATGACATTGACTAAAGCTACCACCTGCCCTGTCTCAGACATGCTCTCTCACTCCTATCTCCCACCCCAGTCCCTTAGTTTTTGTTGACTGTTGTATGGGATTTGTCCAAGTGATAAGTTTTGAGATGCAACCAGCTCATCATAAGTGGTACTACCTCTGTAACATCACTAGTTTAGGGCTCGGCTTCCCACCTGGTTTTGGACTACAGACAGGTAAAACCACATCCACCCCAAAAGAAGAGAATATCAGCCATTGTTGCAATGGAAAAAAAAAGCTGATAAAGTTGAAGAAAAGAATGGAAAGCAATAAAAAAACTCAGGGGAGAAATTACAGGGGAGCATTACGGAAGAAGAGAAAGAAGATTTAAGAGTTATCTAATCCAAAGATAATTTAATGACTGCAAAGTTTCTACCCCAGTTGGAAATATCCAGCCTGTGGAAGTTGAAAGCTGAAGCACTGACTGCTGGGGGAGTGCAGCTGTAGCTCCCTTCACATGCCTCCCCCATCGCTGCAGCCATGGCTGTAAGTAAACAGTTGCAATCAAGAAACAGTTCAGTTTCAGAAACACAAAGTTCCCTCTGGTTTTACCTTTACTTGCAGCGGAAATAGTGCAGGAGGCTGCAGGAAAGTATTGTGGCTTAACTGAGAGGAACATTAATGTTTCAAAACTATGAAAATGGTTGAACTTGTAGGTGAGGGAAAACCAGTTTTACACCAAAATCTCACGCCTAAGCTACTAAACTGCAGTGAAATACTTAGGTATAATGGTTGTGAAAGATAAAATTACATTATGACTTCATTTTTTAAAAAACTAAATTGTTAATTCTAAGTTTGGATAAGGATTTAGCAATGAAATGCTTCAGGGATAACTTGTTTTCAGTGGGGAATTCTGTGTACAAAACTGATTACAGGATGGAGCCAAATCCCTGCCAAAGATATGGGTAGGATCATGAAAGCAGATGAACTACAATTTCCCATGCACTAGAATTCACAATAAGGCCAGGAGCAAAATGAGCACAACCAGAAAATATTTCAAGAGCCAGGACTGAGCTATGGGAGAAGGCTGTGTACTTTTCTCTGTGTACCTTTAATCGCTTGTAACATCTTTCTAAAGAGAGGTAGGTGTTGATCTTATAGAGAACTAGTACGCTAATTTAAATATTCATTGTATAATTTGGGAAAGGTATCTCGGAAAACTATTTGAAAAAATTTCAGCCTAAGGTTTATCAAAATAAAATAAACACAAGCTTTTTCAAGGAACTGGGTACTGTAGGGTGTAGAGAGTGTCAGAGTACAGAGATGGAAAACAAGCAGCAGAACCTGGTAATGCTGTTTAAAGTAAAATTGGGTTTAAGTTATTGGCCTCTTAAGGTTAAAATTTGAAAGCTTAGAAAGTAAGTAAGCCAAAGTAAGGATATCCCAGGAACGCAGTTTTGGTTTGGACTCTGCATTGCAATGTTACCTCAAGTATCTATTTGCAGCATTGTCTTCTAATTCAGCAAAATCTTATAGGATAGTAAGGTAAAGTCAGCTGAAAAACTTCTGGGTCAAAGGAAAGGTGAGGGAGTGAAATACAACTGCATGTGCAAACACTGAACAGATTGCAGAAGGTTGACACAGCAGATCCTTGTTAAAGGGGTGAGAAAAGCTTGCTAATAGTTACCATTAATAAAAAATACCTGTACCTCAGTAACGTTAGGCCTGTAGGCAACAGTAAATCAGGGTTTGGTTTCTCATGATATTAAGGACTACGCATCCACATAAAGCAGTCTCTGCCCTGACAAGTGTACAATGTAATTGTTGTCCAAACACATCCCACTTCCTCCCTACAGCTGACTCATAACTGCTTTTGAAAAACTCCCATAGGAAATTTCTTGCAGAGTAAGAAGCAGACGTTGGGTTTTTTTCTGGCCTCCATTTTGAGAGACAAGAGAAGATGGCACCAGTCCGGATCCATGCGGGACCCCTGTGGGAGATGAAGCTGAGGCACTTCCCGCAGGTCGGCCTGGAAGCCGCCAGCCGAGGCAAGCACGGAGCAGGCAAGTAGAGGGCAGTGTAACCACACCGTTACACAGCCCATAGCAGCACGTCGCTGGGAAGAACCAGCTATGGGGAAAGTCACACAAGCAGTGGGAGCCAGTTAGGGCAAGCCACGGCAATTGCTCCTGGGGGAAGCCCCGGGTGCCATTCCCGCTCCCTCCGGCACTGCCACAGGCCCGGCTGCCCTCACCTCAGCCACTCTGGGGAGAGGCTCTGCCACTGTTGCCAGGCTGGGCGCAACCAGCCGGGCCGGGCCGGGCCGGGCCTTGGCGGAGATCACCCACAGACTGACAAGGCGCAAACCCAGCAGGGCGGCCTTGACTGACATGCCCAGGCCTCGCTCCGGGCGGGGGGCAACCCACACGCCCTCCCCACCCGGCCAGACCCCAGCCCCACCGCCCTGAGGAGGAGAACAACCACCCCCACCATTCCCGCCCTCCTGAGGCGAGGCGAGGTGAGGTGAGGGCCCCCGACCGCTTTGGCCAGTGCGCATGCGCAGTTCGGCCGACTGAGCTCCGTCGTGCCCCGCTCGCTGCACCACACGCGCACCCTCGTCCTTCTTGCGGCTCCATCCGGGCACGCGATGACGTAATCGCCCCTCGGGCGCGAAGCGCAGCCTTTTCCCCCCCGCCCCGCCGCCAAGCGCCCCTCCGCACGCTCCCCGGATAGCCAATGAGAGAAGGGCGCCGCGCCGCCGCAACGCCTGCTGGGAGCTGTAGTCCAGCGCGTCCTTCTCCGCCCCTCCCGGCACCACAGCCGTGAGTCCCTGCCGGGAACGGGACAGGCCCCCGCCCCTTGTGGGCCGGGCCAGCTCTCCCCGCCGCCCTATGGCAGGGCGGGTCAAAGTTCGGCGGGCGGGCGGGCCAGCCAATGGGAGCAGGCGAGTGCCGGGAGGGGGCGGAGCCGGCTGTGTTTTGTTCAATTGCCATTGAGGAGCCCGGTCCATACGCGGAGGGGAGGCGGCCCGGGCGGGCGCAGGTAGCGGTGACCGGCGCTGCGGTGAGGGGCGGCGGGCGGGGGAGGGAGGGCGGGAAGGCAGGCAGGCCGCGGGGGGCAGCACCCGGCGGCCGAGGGCGAGCGCAACCGGCAGGTAACAGGCGGCCAGCGGCCCGGAGGTAGCGCCAGCTGGAGGGGGAGGCGGCCAGGCCCGGACCCCTTCGCGGAACCCGGGTGGCTGCGGGGACTGGAGGGCTCTCGGCGGGCGAAGGAGCGCCGACCGGGCCGCGGCCGCTCCGTGGGGGGACGAGGGGGACCCTGCGGGGTGGGGGT
This sequence comes from Aviceda cuculoides, assembly GCA_035590195.1. NCBI lineage: Eukaryota > Metazoa > Chordata > Aves > Accipitriformes > Accipitridae > Aviceda > Aviceda cuculoides. Next base: position 40,147,701 of record JAVJGG010000054.1, read on the forward strand.
GTCACCCCGGAGCTGCCCTTCCCCGCGGCTGCAGCTCTCCTGCTGCCGCAGAGCTGCGGGCTGCTCGCGTCTTGAATTATACGGCTAGATGGATAAATAGGGGTGGGTGCTGTATTATTATTATTTTTTTTTTTTAATTACTGTGGGTGTTGAGAGCAGGGGCCGCCCTCCTTCATTGCAGCTGGAGGTAAAGGTTAGCTGCCTTTCGCCCTGCCATTAGCCGAAGGCTTCGTGTGGAAGCGAAGCGGTGGCTGCCCGCAGCCCTGGCAGAAGAAAGACCCCCCCCCTCCCCCCCAAAAACCCAAACCCAAAACCAACCCCCCCC
>JAVJGG010000054.1:40148173-40195028 GCA_035590195.1 Aviceda cuculoides
CCCGGGGGGGGGGCCCCGGGGCTCGGCCGGGGGGGGACATTCCTTTGTGCCGCTGCCCTGCGGGACCCACGCCTGCGGGCACATCGCCCCGGGGTTTTGGAGGCGATTCTCGCCCCCCCCCCCGGTTGCTCAAGGGTAGGGAGTTACGTCAGGGTAGGTGCGCGTTTTTCCACAATAGCTGCCTTCCGCGATGGTTCCTGGGTGAAAGCGGTGACTGTTTTCTACCTTCCTCCCCTCCCTCAAGCGATAGGAAAGTTGATTTCTAATTTATGGCTCGTGAGTGTAACGACCAGTTGGGTTCAAAAGTCCGAGATCGGCGAGTGAATAGGCTCTTTGTGTTATTCCGGCTTTCCGAAGGGCAGTAACGTGGCTTTGTTCTGATTATTTGGCTTATTAAATGTCTCCTTGCCTGTGCGAAGGCTGGACACAGAACTGGGTTCTCGAAATTTTGGGTGCTGTTTAAGGAGGTCGCTTTAGGTCTTGTGAGACAGAGAGGCTGGCCGTTGTAGGCGATCCTCTGGTTTAGCGTTGCATCAATTATCTGAACTCTTCTGCTAGAGACCTGAAAGTTAAGGTGTTTTCTCTTTAGGTAAATGATATATCCGTCATAACCGTTCAGAAAACAGCCGTTGCAGAAACAGCACTTTGTAGTAGCCCTGTAACTTTCAGGTTGCGGGGTTGAGAGCGGCTTGGTGAGTCAGACCAGATAAGGCACTGGCTTTTAATGTGCATGCCGAATTCTAGGCCTCGGGATGAGTTGAGCCAGCTGGTCAAATCTATTTTCTGGTTCACTGTGCTTACATTAAAATTAGCTCCCGAGAACAGTTATTACAGCCTTTACTGTTACATTGCCTCCCTTTCGTATGCCTGACTGCTAGAAAATACTTCTGTCAAAGCCATTTCTGGCAAGAACCAGTAAGTTTGTGTATCTTGTGGCAAGCTCAAATGTTTCTGCATGTGTTTTAATTGTGGATAGTCTGTTTGCTTCAAGTCAGGCTTATGGAATCTGGAGTGCGGTGTTTGCCGAATAGCGAAAACTTTCCTGATGAAGCATGTGACTTGATCTGGTTTTATTGGAGATGCAGTGTATGTGATTGAGCCCAAAGAGCTTGTGTCTTTACAATTATCGTGTGTCCGAAAATGCCTGGAAGAGTTGCGCTCCGAGGCAGGAGATCAGTGTGTGTAGGGAGCTCAAATATATACTTCAAGTAGTTCTGCATAAGCTGGTGGAACTCCTAGCTAGAAAGTGGGTTTACTTATTACTCACTCGCTTTGGATTTCTGGGAAATACTATTCATATTAATATGTCTGTTACTTTTAATCATCCCTATATTTTTGTCAGTAACAAGATGCTGCTCTTCATCATATGGGAATACATGCTGCCTATTAGACATAAAATACTCATCTGCAAGATCATCCCCCTAATGATATCCTTTCAGAATGTTCCGTGCTGTGGTAATCTGGCTGTCCTCTAGCGGCCTTTACCTGCCAAGTGTGTAACCCATAGTTATTGTGTCTTTAACTTGAGAATTAAAGTTGATTAAATAATTGTAGAGGGATATTTTAAATTTGGCGTAGTTAAACTTCCCTGCATCCTCTTGGAAAGCTGTTTTTCTGCAGGGTACTATGATTCAGAAGAATGGGGAGTCTGAAAGAAGAAATAGTATTTCTATTTGCAACCATTGTGTTAAGCTTTGGAAGTTTAGTATAGGCATAAAACTACAGTTATGAAAATATGGTGGGCAGATAAACTGAAAGCTTAACGTTACTGAGATGACTGCAATTTATTGCCTGAATTGCTTTATTTAAAAAAAACAAAAACCAAAAACCAAAACCATGAAGGATTTATTCTTTCCTATAGGAGTTCCTTGAGAGTCTGGTAGCCATTACTGTAGCTCCCTTTTTTAGTTCCTTCTCATTTTCCCTTCCCTGTTCTTTCACCCCCTTCCTCTGTTGCCTCCCCCCAGTCTACATTCCTTTGTGTTAGCAGTGATGATGGCAGTTCTAGTCACCTCCTGTGGTTTGATAGATTATTCCCTTTAGAAATATGGTGTACTTAAAACTTTCCAAACACAATTCTTTCCTCGCTCCTACACTTTTTTTTTTGGTGCTGGTTTTGAGTTTTGTTCTAAGGATTTGTCCTTTCTGGTTCTGTTTTGGGTTTTCTTAAATACTAGTAAGAAGTCTTGTTAAACCTTTAGTGGAAAATACTGGTATAATATTATCATTTACATTTCTTTTTCTGTATTTTGATGGTCATAATATACACAGAAATTTTGCCTTTTGGAAACAGTGGAATTCCCTCTCCACTGCAAGCTCACAAGTTTTGTGCTTTCTTTTTAGAGAAAGCTTTGCTTGCTTTGAACTTTCATTTTTATTTTTATAAAATAAACTTCTTGGACTATTTTTGACATTCTCGAGAGCTGATATTCATGTAAGTATGATCTTGCAGGTAAATGTTCATAGGGCCTGGTCTTTAGCATTACACAATCTACATATAAACTTTTATTTTGGAATATATTATGGTAGAACGTGTAAGAGATTCCTGTCCATTGCAGAAGTAGCTGTAACTTTTGTTCTAGGTACTGTAAGTAACATAAGCTTACTGGGGGGGTGTGTGTGTGAAACTACAGACAGGAACCTGTGAAGGGCTTTGTGAGCACTCCTGAAGGAAGGGTTAATGAGCAGAAGGCAGACCTGTTCATTAATTCTAGGGAAGAAATTCATGGCTAGGAAAACAGCTACTTGAACTCAGTGTAGCGGCTGATACTTTCTTGGTAGGTAAGTTGTTTTAATGTATTGACTGTGTATACCTGAGAGGTAGCCATTCACATTGACAATGTGTTTTTTGGTATGTCATGAAGTTTGTGTGGTTAATAAGATCTTAGCTGACAGTGAAGTATTGCAATCCAGTGATGAAAGAGTCTGTATTAAAAAAAAATAAAAAAATAAAGCTGTGCTTTGTTGGTTTCTCTTGGCTGTAAACACTCTGCTAGGGGGATTGAGACAGTCATATTTTAGAAAATTATTTTCTTTAAGGATTTTCTTTCCCCCCTCAAAAGGAGACCTGTAAAAAAAAAGTTTTCAACTCCTTTTTAGGCTATTCTACAGATTCTTCTGTGATGACCCAACTGGATATTGCAGTACTATTGGGTATAGAAAAACCTGAAATCAAGGTAACTGTCAGCTCTTTGATATTGCCATTTCTACGTTTTGTGCTGTTTTGGCATTTTTGTTTGGTCAATGTGGGAAATACCATCATGAACAAACTGGCAAGAAACTCCTTGGCTAACTTCTGGTGGGTTGTAGTGGGCACAAATAACTTCTGAAGGCCATGTTTCTGCTAATTTTTAGGTTGAGGGGAGGAAGTAGACAGGGTTGTTACTAAATACATTATCTGGGTTATGGCTTTCAGTTTACTGACAGCACTATTTTTTTTTTAAGCAAGCAGTTGAATATCAGGCTTTAGAAAATGAAAAGTTTCAGTTGGGAAATGTCCTGAGTTATAAAAACAGAACTAATATAATTGGCTTTCAACTGTTTGAACTTGATTATATTTTACTGAAATGCGGGCCATCGCTTACATTTTGCTTGTTGGGTGTAAACAGCAAGATGAAGGGTTCTGATTACCTAATGTTAGCATCATTGCTCTGAATTTAGTATGACAACATTGGTTTAAGTTCCTGTGAAAATTAAACTCTAGTAAAGTACAGGGAAGAATACTGTCAATGATGTATCAAATTGCAGGCCTAGAGCTTTGAACATACAGTGCCAGTGATGGCAATTGCTCTTCAGTGTAAGTCTGTACAGATAGAGCTAAGAGTGTGAAATCAAACAATATTTTGCCTAGAGCTGTCATTAGAAGTGTCATTTGCAAAACTGACTCAGTGTACTAAGACCTACATGTCATTGTGGGAAAGGCATTTCAGATGGAAGAAAGCTGTTTCTGCATTTGCTGAGCTTTAAAATTGGAACCCAGCTGGTACAGGAAATAGTTGAAGAAATAACTGCAGTACCACTGTCTATATGTTTACTTTTGTGCTTTAGACTGGGATCTGTGATGCTGGAAGACAGAATCTGAATTCCTTTTTTCTGAAGAATACTTGTTTCTCCTTAACATCACCCTCATCCAACCAGCCTCGGCAGCTGTTAATGCAACTTAAGTTTTCTGGGTTTATGAAAGATCACATTTATAATTTGGCAATTTCTACACTGAAGTTAAGGTGGATTAACTTAAAAGATTAAGAAAAACCTTTACTGTCCTAATAAGACCTCATACAAGGCTGTGGCTTCTCTTCTACTGTCGCCTCCCCTTGAGCCATGACTGGGAATAATAGGAACTTGCTGTTGGTGTTATATTAACTTTAGGTCTCTAATTTGCATCTCAAATAACATTGTGAACAGCATTAATGCCTTTGAGGGGTTTGGGAGGTTTTTTTAATTTGTAGGGTAAATGCGTTTTTTAACCTAATTGGGCAGTTCAAATTATTATTGCAGCATGTCTAATTTTTGCTCTGTGCAGTTTGTGTTGATGTCTGTGACACTAAATCATTCCTTCAGTGCTGTGCATGGGTGTTTCACCTTCTTAATTGTGACTTTAGATTTTGTCATAATGAAGTATTCCTCCATTTCATACAGTTACTACTGGATACTGTGTGATGTTTGTGTTCTTTATTCTACCCTCCAAAGTTTGTTTATAGTGAAAATTCTTTTTTTTAAAGGTACTACTTTCTTTAACTCCCTCTGCTTTCCCAATGGAAAATGCACTTTTCTGTCTTCTTTCAAGGTTTCTGTTGATTTGACCTCTTTTGGTTTTAGAGGGATGAACATTTATCATATTTAAGGAAGGGTGCAAGTGACAAAAAGCTGTATGTCATTAGGGTCTGACAAACCCTGTTTCTTTATCAACTTCCACAGTCCAAAAGTAGTGTGCAGAATATGAAAAAGTTGAAGTTTGGAACCTCAGTTGTGATGCAGAATATGAATCAACACAGTTGTGGAAATGTGCTTGAGGCTGGATGGGTCTGGATCCACTGTGTTCTGTCTCTTGTAGCTCAGTATGTCTTAGTCAACATATAGATGGCCACTGAGGTTGCGGGTGGTTTTTGTATCATGGTATGAAACAGCTTTGGTTTTGTAACATAGGAGACTTTTGTTCTATAGACTGTTTGAGGTTGTGATTTTTTTTTTTTTTAAGTGATGGTCTCTGTTTAGATACCTAGGATCTATTTGTATGGCTGCATAGTTTTTTTGATGAACTAACAGAATTACAATCCTAGTTTAAAAAAAAGGAACCTTTTTTGCTCAATTATCCCAGCCTAATAGTAGTGGCAAATAATTACTCATTATGTCCTATTTGGAATGGAGTGTAGTGGTGTGTAAGCATGCCTCAAGACTGCTGCTGTGCTCCAGAGTGTAATTTGATGCAGTATTTAGTAAGTGAGGAGGAGAGGGCAGTAATGAAAACAGCATTCAATAACTACTTACTTGAATTGGCTAAAATATGGTATGTATTTCTTCTAGTGGGAAAGGAGTGGGTACCTAGGTCCTCATCTTTTCATTTTTTAAAAGTGATTAAATGGAACAACAAAGTTGAAACTTGATGAATTTAAAAAGTGTAATTTGGAGGCTAAACTGAAGTGCTGTTGCCTGCTGTAAGGGGCTACCGAAGGTTAAGATACAATAGCAGAGTTGCTGGTTCGAAGAAGATACTGCTGGCGCTGGAATGTGTGTGAAGCTTGGCCTGTTGACTTCTCAGAACATGTGGTAGTCCACTTGAGCTTGGCTATCCGTGTGCTTGCTTACCTCATCATCATCTTCCATTAGGACTCCATCCTGACCAGACCTGTCTGGTTCAATAGTCAGATAAGAAATTGCTGAACTCTTGGAGAGTAAGACGGACTGTTGCTGCCCTCCTATTTTCATGTTTCACAAATCAGAAGGATGGCATTTAAGCAAAGAGACAATTACCTGGATAAGTACTTGTAGTACCAGAACTATTACAGAGGATGAAAAAGGATAGTATTTTGTCTTTGTTGTATGCTGCTTTGGTGTCCTATTTGTGCTTGAGCTCTTATGAGTTAATTCTTCCCCTGTTCAGTGACTTTAGATTTTGCAGTTCAAATGTGAACATGTAACTTACCTCAGGCACAGGCTTCCTCTGCCTGTAACTAATGCCGCCTGTTTCAAATCCCCATCTGTAAAATTCTGCATATCTTAGTTTTTATTTTGGAATATTTGGTTTGTGTGGAGTGTTTTCCATCCTCAGGAAGTCCTAACCAAGCCTAAGGCTATAGTTGTATTGAAAGTTGTGTGCATATGTTTGTGTCAGGGTGCTTTGTGACACCACATCAATGAAAGCTATTACATTGCTGTTCCAGGTTGTTAGAACGCTAAGCACGCATGTCTTTCTGAAGTAATTGGCTTCTGGTTTCTGTTGGTTAGAGGGGAAAGATACATCAGATACTGCAGTATTGCTGAAATTTGCATACTGCCGTGGGAGATGATTGGAGTCGATTTATTTCTGCATGAAGAAAGTATGAGGCAGGTGTGACTTTTGTTGTATAGTAAAATCACCTGAACATGCAAATACTGAAGTTTTAATTTGAAAACTCAGAAAAGTGACTTCTAGCTCATTGAAACTAAACATACTCTGTAGGAGGATAAGCAAAGACATTACAGTGGCTTGAAATTGAGGTAGTAATTAAAAAAAAAAAAGTAGGGCTGAGAAAGCTGTAGGCTGGTTGTAAGAATCCCCTGCCCTGTACCAGTATTGCACTTCTAACGGGATTCATAAAAGAAACTTGAGTAGCTCTACTCTCTCTTCAGTCCAGCGCTTTGCTGTCCTCAGCATTAAAACTTGTTCTGAATATGTAACTAGACATCTTCCTTACTGCAGGTCAAGCTTATTGCCCAATTCCCTGGGCATGAGGGACAGCTATTCTTTACCCTGTAGTAAGTAATCTTTTAAAAATATTTGAACTGTTCTTTGTCATGTTCCTGTTTCCTTGTGTCTTGCCTTCCACCCTGCAGCCTTGTGATACTTTTGGGCTAAATAAAACTAGTGTATTCAGTTCTTCCCAAGAGGTCCTGTTTTTTCAGCTTTAATCATTTTTGTTCTTTTCTCAAGTTAGTTCACATTGGTCTTCGAGTGTGATGCTTACAGCTGAGGCTTTCCTGTGCTGAGTGGAGTAAAAATGCTGTTTCACGTGCCCTGGAGCTGGTATTCCTGTTTATGCATCCCCATACATTTGACTTTCTTACAACAGCTTAACACTTGTTTCAAGGTCAGCCCGTTGATCCAACCTAGCCCACAGCTTTCTCCTGAAGAACTTGCCTTCCTGTTTGCTTGGTTAATCCTGCCTGAGCATACCTTTCAGAACCAAATTGTATCCTATTTCTTCCAGAACAGTTTTCTGATTTGTCAGAGTTACGCATAATTTTAATGCTGTCTTGCAGTTCTTCCAGCCTTTCTCCTACTTGTAACAAGCCTCCTCTGCCAGCAACAGATGATGGGAAACAAAGAAATTGGTGAACTGAGCTGGGTTCCTGTTTGGTGTGTTCTCCCATGCACCACTGATAACTGCTCTGGGGGTATGGTTATCCACCAAGTATTGAATTCGCTGTGCAGCAGCCTTTGCTTACCTTCCAACAGGCAGTGGTCTTTAAACCTAGGTGTATGACCTCAATAGGTTCTCTCCTGTCCCTAAACCCTGTTACTCTGATGTTAAAGTGAAACTGGTGGGTGCTACTCACCTTGTTGTTGCCTTTTAGTACTCACAAAAGGTTCCCTACCTCCCCTGCAATTCTGCTGGAATGTGGGGAATTGGAGGCCGGTTGCATGAATTTTGACATTTTTCTGGAGACAGATGTGCAGTGAAGGCAGGCCTAGCTTCAGAAACTGATGTCCAAACCTTTTTTTTAAAAAAGCATGGCCTGTTTCTGCCTGTACTCAAATATATCACATCATAGCCTAAATGTGGTACCTTGCAAATAATTTCAGGTGTTGCAGAGTGACTTCGAAGTCATTGTAGTTAGGGTTGTTTTAAGCTCTCCATTCTTGAGATAAAATTTCTCTTGCAACGCAAGGTAGGCATTGAAGAATAAGCCCCACTACTTGGGGCTAAATTTTCTTTGGGGTACTTTTTCTTGGATTTGTATTTGGAAGTATTTGTTGACATCTCTATGGGTGCAACTTTCTCTCTTTGAAATCTTAGTTCTCATGATATCTCCCCTGCCGAACTTGATTTACGTAACTAATCTTGCACCTTATAGAAATGGGTTTCTCTGTGCCCTGTCTCTGTTGAGATTGTTTGCCGCAGTTCTGTAAATACTCATCATAGTTGCTTCTCCAGCATCTCTCCCTGTAAGCTTTCAAGCTACTTTGCATCTCCATCCTCCAGTAATTTCCTTAGTCTTGCTCTAATCATTGCCCTGTTTCTAGTCCCTGCATATGTAGCAATTTATTCTCATCACCCAGATATATTTGGGTGTAGTTAAAGTTTTGATCCGGCTGGCTACAAGCTGGAATAGTTAATCTTCTAACCCTTCTTTCCACCGTGTGCTCGAAGGAGATGGACATCTATGCTTTGAAATCATGCTGCACTCTTAAATTGAGCAGAGGTTTAGAAAGTCTGATAATCCTTCTTTAAAGATGTTGACTGTTTGTTAGCTGAGATTACTTCAGTGATCACTTTTAACCCACAGTATGTTGCCAGAAAAGTAAGGCAGCATCTCCTGATGTTGAGAAGTTAAAGGGAATGTGGATGGTGAAATGTGTATAGAGTGTACTGTAGGATGTTAATACTTGTTTGTACTTTGGTACACAAGATGAAGTATAGCTGCTTATTTTTAATGTTATGTAAAAGGGGTTTTTAACTTATATTTGTGTAACACCTTATCTTAAAATAAAATCACTACATTTCCGCTTCAAAATGTTAAGATATAAGTAGCTTCATGCTGTTATTCTGAAACTTCAATTTTTGCTGTGGAATAGTATGACTGAGAAGTATCCCCCATAATATCCTTGAAGAGGTGGTGGCTGGCATGGATTGGGCGCGTGGGTAAAGTGGGGATTAATTCTGTGCTTGCTGTGCACGGTGTTTGTGTGCTCACTTGTACAGCAAGGCAAATCCCAGTTCCCACCCGCAGGTTAGGTATTTGGGGTGGGATTTACTTGCTTAGTTTCTAACACCTTCAGCTGAATTAACTGTTCCAAGCTCATAATAATCAACAGAAATGGGGATTTTGTTGTTAGGATGCTTTTTTTTTTATAGGCTTATTTAGTTAGATGCATCCTGCTGTCAGTGATGCTGCTTGGCAAGCTTGGCTGTGGAAACTGCAGCTGAGGGTGGTACAGAGGAACTGTGCAAGGTGGGTTAATACTTGGTTGTGGGAGGTTTTTCTGTATTAAATGCGATGCTCAAATCTTAGTAATATAATCAGTTGCAAAATACCATGTATCCTTGAGACTAAACTTTACAGTCCTGTTAAATATGCAGTCTTAAATTTTGGAACGGGTTGGGGGGGGACCTTCCTTTCCCCCTTCTCCTTTTCTCAGTTGAGCACAAAATCCGAGAGGGTCAAATAAAACCAAACCTATTTCTAAATTCTGAACTAGTTATTGAACTAATTGTTCAACCGAGCCAAACTGAAATGAAGTAAATGCCTCTTGCACCTGCAGAAAAGGCTGCAGCTGTCAAAAGCTTGTTTATCACTTAAGTACTTCTTGGGTCCAGGTGCTCAGCCAGTGACTTCCCCTAATGCAGTGGTTTGATGTTTCAGATCTTCAGCAGAAGAGATGTTACTGCTTTATGCAGACTATAGTATGCTTAACCTTTGCATGAGTGAAGATGCCAGAAACCCAGATGTAATTTCAGAGGCATATTTTAAAGTGTGTTTAGATAAAGCACACTTTTTATCAGTATTGAAAGAGCATTTGAAAGATTGAGAGTTTTCAGGTGAAGAGCTGAAAGGACATGCTTGCATCTCTTTTACTGTTGACTTTATGACATAAATCTTTATTGTTTTGTCCTTCAACTTGGTTACCAGAAGCTGATCTTGTCAGAAGGCAGTCATCTGTAAAGATAATTGCCCAAGTGGGAGGACACAGATTTCCTTTCCAAACACTCAGGGTCCTGTCCTCTCTTGCACTGTTGTTCTCTGCAGATGTTATGTGCTTGACTTGCTAGTCAAGTGACTTAGCTGCTGCCATTTAAAGCTGCTAAATTTCTGTCCTAATCAGTGAAGATGAAAACTAAAGGCTCTTCCCTGTGCTCAACTTCATTTTTTACCTGGCATTTTTGTGCTCAAATAAAATTGAGTTATTCTGCCCTATACTATGTGCAGTGTGGTCCATAATACTTGTGTACTGATCAGCACCTTGTGCCCGTTTGCTTCCCATACAGGAGCATGGTTTTGCATTAAGGCTTTGTAGCCTGTGCTGTGTGAGTAAACTTCATGATTTGGAGTCCTAGTGACTTCCTATGAATCCACTTTGGCAAATTAATCTTTCCACAGAACTTGCTTGTAGAATTAATGACTCATTCATTAAACATCTGATAGGGTTGAGGTAGCACATAGTGAAAATACTGAGCTTTTCCTTCAAGCAGAAGGTCTCCTTTCAGTATTTAAAGAAAACAATCACTGATGTAGTTAAAATAGAGTTCACTGACTTTTTCTGACTTAATGTGGTCATCTTCTCTTAACATGGTATAACCTCATTTGTCTCATGAGATTTCTGTTAGTTCATGTAGTTGTTACAGATGCTTTTTCTAAATACCTACTGCAATTGTGTACCCCTTGGTTTGTGTCTTGACCTCTAGCACAGCGTTTCCTGAATCCAGCTGTTCAATGTGTTGTTGAAGGCTGAATGCACAGAATGAGAAAGTAGTTATCTTGCTTTTGGAATGATCTAGTGAACTAGTAAGAGCTGCATAGCTCAATTGAACTAATTATTGAAGTACCTTAAGTCTGGCAAGGGGGATGCCCCTGGTGACACTTGAAGTAATACCTGAATCAATGCTGAAAGCACACACAATATTAACATATGTCCTGCTTTTGTCTTTGTATTTCATTCCATTATTTTAATAGACTTTAATTTGTGGTTTGCTCATACATGGAGCATTTGTGAACTGTTACTGAGGGTTCACATGTAGTAGAGCAGTATATGTGTAGTGTAGATATTTTCAGAGACTTTACCATTCAAAAACTCATAGGATGTGCAAAACAGAAGTTGGAACCCTCAATTAAGTTGATGTGACCTGTAGTTTAGCAAAGTAAGGAGCAACAACAACAAATTCTTCAAACTAGCATTCAGTTTTGGTATTTGTAGTGTGATATCTGAGACCTCTATGTTAAAGAAAATTCTTGCTACTTGAAAGCTGTGTGGTATTTAGGCTTTTTTTTCTAAATTCTAATGGATCATGTAACTAGATATGTGTTGTAAAACATGAGGTCTTTCAGTGTGGTGCCTTTTGAGGTGGTGTCTCCTGACAGATGAATTCCAGTTTCTTGAGTAACAAATTACAGATGGCCAGCCATGATTGAGAACAAGTTTGGGCCATGAGAGGGAACTTGGTTGTCTGTTACGCACCGTATCTCATATCTGTTCAATGCATTTCTGTGCTCTTTCAAGATAGATAATATAGCAGAAAGCTTAACCGCTGTATGCAAGCCTGCATAGAACTTTACTCTTGCATAGCTCTTCCTGCAATTTGCTTTCTTTTTTAGACTTTTGGGTTTTATATGAAAATATGTAAACCATGTATTTGTCAAACTCCTAAAATAAGGATATGCACATATGTGTGCTCACTCAGTACCATTGCACAATCATCTTCTGGAGAGTTATAATTTTGAGACAAAGACTGAAACTTTTCTTACACCACTAAATTGGGCATAGTCCTTTGTCATGAGAGGGAAATATTACTCGTAGTATAAAGAATTAGGACAGTAAGGCTTGGGGAGAAGTGTATTCCGTGTTACTGTAAGCATCGAGATGTATCGATATTTACAGAGTACTGCTAAGCACTTGAGTTCTAAATTTAGCAGTTCACCAGCTGTACTATTTACTGAAAAATATTTGGACTACTGTAGGTTCCTTGTTTTTAATTTCCATAGTTTTACACAAGCTAATGTTAGGGAGACTTCCCTGTGTGCAGATTATATAGCTCATTAGATCCCTGAAATGCCGTGAAGTAGCATCTTAACACAAGTGTTTTTCACCTGGCCTGAGGCCTCCAGCAAGAACATTTCACACTTGGGATCATAAAAACAAACCTACTAGTTGGACTTTTTATTTCAAACAAGCCAACCAGATGTCTAAACTCTTCAGAATGAACCTAAAGGCAAATAGGAGAAGGTTTATTACCTGTGTGTGTTCTGGAAGCAGGATGTATGGAAGAGATTTGTATAATCCCTCAGCTCCAAGGCCATAGGGTTTGGTAATAGAACAGTACTTCAGTACTGATATTATTTCAGGCTATCATGGGGAAGCAGGATGTGTGTGGAATAGTCATTATTGTCACTGCCATAGAAGTTAAGGGTCAGTGCTACATGTTTTTCAGGCCTGAGTATTTTTAAAGCATGTATATGTGCCTGTTTGACTCTTCTTATTTTTAAGGGCAAACACTAAGAGAAAGTAGGTGATACTACTGCTTATCTTTATTTTTTTCCCCTGGCCGTTCTTCTCTAACTGATGGAGTTAAGCAAGTATCTCAGTAGTAGGGCCAGTTAATCTTCATCCATGTGGGTTTTTTTGTGTTTTTGGTTTTTTTGGAAGCCTTAGAATAAAATAAAGTTGTGTGGGTCTTGTATACTCTGGATCACTTGCTTTAATGAGAGTGTGGTAGGCTTAGGCTGGTGGTATGTATGTTTCTTCAAACACTAATATTCTTTGTATAAATTACTATTTATAATGAACCTGAATTTTGTATCTTTCTGCAGACTTTGTATACTAAATAAATACTTCCACTGGTTTTAAGCAGAGTAATTATAAAAGCAATATGTGCAGGTGGAAGTAAATTGTGTAGGACCTGAGCTCCAAGCTTTCAGTAATGTAGACTGAAAGTTACAGTAATACTCTTTAAATGGTGATGGCCCACTAAGTTTTGTTCTGAACTACTTAAACAGGCAATAATTCTTAGTTTGAGCTAGCGTATTCTTAAAATAATGACTGTTAGCACATTTAGTTCATAATTATGGCAAAAGCAAAGGGCTTGGCGTTCATGTATAAAAGCCTCAGTAGACCAGGGTTCCTGTTCCTCAGCACTGTACATCATAGCCTTGTGCTTTCCGCAGTAATGCTGAGAAGGAGGAAAAAGATTCCAAATCGCACATTGCAGGGAGATGACTGGTCTGGGGCCAACGCTGATGGCTAACTCAAATGGAACTCCAAACATAGTAGATGTAAATATCCTTCAGCAAAATTAATGAAATCCTTGCCTGCCATTTAAATAGTGGTAGATTATTTTAGGAAAGAGAACGTAAGTAACGAAAGCATCTTGGAAAAGCATCTTCGTACTGGATCAGACATAAGGCACAGCTCATCTGTTGTCCTGTCTAACAAAAATACTTTAAAAGATGCAGGATGACTTGTCTGTGATGTGAATGTTAGGTCTTCTTCAAGCCTGAAAGACAGATTTAAACCTGGGAGACTGATGGGACTTCTTACCGATATGAGCTAGCAATAATAAATGCTCTAACCTCTGTCTGGGTTGAGTTCTTAGCCCTAGTTTTCTGTGGTGATACATTTTCTACTTTAATTAGGTATGACCTGGAAAAAGTCTCTTGAGCTTACTTCACCACCACTTCTGTTGCTTTGAGAAATATACTTTATAAACTGTGACAAAGGCTTAACATCCCTATCTTTACCCTTTCTTCACCTTTCTGGAAGGAGACTTTCCTCTGGTTTAAAAACAAACCCAAACCACCTGATAGTAACTTGAGAAATAAAGGGTGGTATATTTACTACAGACAACAGTTCATTGTGTAAGGGAGGAAAATCTTCAGTTTCTAATTGAAATTTTATTAAGCAATTTTAGGTCTTTATTTTGTATGTGTTTCTCAGCCAAGCTGATGAATTCTGCATCTGAAGAATGAGAAACCTGTACACCAAAGTATTACCTTTGACCTCTTTCCAGCGCATCATCTGGCTGTGAATTTTGCAAACTGGAAACTACCATCTTAAGACAGGATATTCTCTTTAGTTTATTTCTGGTGCTTCTGTTTGCAGGTTTTCTCCATCTCACCTGGGAGGCTTTGAACAAGGTCTGTTTTTTCAGTCAGAAGACCGAGTACTGCTTGTTCCCGTTGTGTTCAGGAGATTTGCTGAAATGTGTTGCATTTTAAGCAAAACGGAGTCCAAAGGCTATATGTGATGGTTGAAGCTTTGCTTCCTTCTCATAGGAGCTCTCACCCTGAAGTGTGGGAGACACTGGAGAAGTGAGTGTGTAGGATGCAGCCTTATTTTAGTAATGGTTTATATTTTGTCACAGCTGTCTCAGTGACCAGTTGGTGTTAGAATGATGGTGCTTTAGGGCCAAAACAGTGAAATTCTGGGCTCCATAGTGATTTTCTGCATTGGAGGCAAGTGGACCTAATATTTATTCTCGTCTATCTCTGGAGGCAGTAACAACCCAAATCCTAGGTTTTCAACCTTAGAATGGTGAAATATAGTCCTGTCTTGCACATTAAGTGAGGTATGTTCTTCAGCAGACAGTTTTGAGCTCTTGATATTGCTTGTGCTTCCGGAGCCTGTGGAATATCTGACAAACTTGACTCCAGTGGCAATCAGTTAATATAAAGGATGCCTTCTAGCGTATTTTTCTTGTCCCTTTTTGCAGTTTTGTGCTGCAGTTGTGACAATCTTAATCCAGGCTTGAACACCTCATAATATTGAGGCTTCCTTCTAATAAAAACTGGCTTATGAAGGTACTGCATGGAGAAAACTAACAGATTCTGTAGCTCAGGAAATATATCTTAAGAAACTCTGAATTGCAAATGTTGGAACTAACTTCTTTGGCTTCATTTTGAGCTCTAGCATTTGTAGAGAGTGTTGTTGAGCCTTACCTTATTTTGTTACATCTGAAGCCTTTGGGGAGAGGAACTACTATTTAAACAGGATTTGCTAGATGGTTGTGAAACAATTTCTACAGAATATGAACTAGGGTTATAAACTCTACTCTTTGTCCCTTTTGGTCAGAAACTTTTGTTCTAACACACTGTTTTTAAACTTTTTAGAGAACCTCAGAAAATAAAGGGCTGTAGTTAATTATGCATTAAGAGAGCAACCCTAAAGTATAACATGCTGGAAACTGAGGTGTCCCCCTCTAGTGCCTATCCCCCAAAACATTGATGGATAATTCTATAGCTGCCGGAAACTTTCTAATTAGAAACTGATTTTTTTAAAACATTTTTTTTTACTTGATGTGGAGTTTTGGAAGGTTGCAGAATAACCACTCTGCAGATTAGTGCTGAAAAGGATAGAGTCCAAATAATTCTCTTTAAATGCCTGCTATCAAGAACTTTTCTGGGCTAAAAGTTATTAATAATAGACTTATGTTACAAGGAATGCTTAGCCTCCCTGTGAACTTCTTAGTGCTGTGGTAAATAATGTGTAGGTTTAGGAGTAGAATGTTCTTTCTCCATTTGGAAGCTGGAATTCTGCATTGCAAGAAACTAGACATGATGTAGCTTTTTTCAGATGGCATAGAGTATTAGTTAAGCAGTTTCTAAAAAGCTGGTCTCCCAACTTGGTCTTGCTTCAAGCATAACTAGGACAGGACAGACAATGCTCTGTTAAACCTTGGATCAGTTTTGTGTGATGTTTCAATTTTGAAACGCTTCTTGGGTGCTTCAGAAAGTGCCAGGAGGCAAAAAATCACAAAATCTTTCATCTAGAGTCTAGTAGCAGAATCATCTAGGTCTGGAGTTAGTAATGCTGGGGTGATTAGCTGCTTTGGCTTGCTGAAATAGAGATAATATTTTAAAGGAGCTACTTATCCGAATTGGAATTTTGACTCCAGCTAATCCTTTTCTTCTGCTGGGAGCTGGCTAAGTACGTCTTTATGGGATTGTTGGTAATAAGGTTTCCATGTAGCTCTCCGAGTGAAGAGTAGGAAATAATGCGAAGGAACAGAAAAGAGGGAATGACCTGTGTTCTTTCTCACTGGGTAATTTTCGTCCCATAGGCAGAAAAAGTGTAATTGCAGTCATCGAGAAACACCTACATTTGTGTTATGGGGAAATCATCTAAAATCTTGTGATCTTTTCTTCTTTATCCAGGATGGAACTTCCAGAGACAGAGGAGAAATGTAGAAGTGTTTCAAATGAATGTAAATTTTCCCAGTGAGATGAGCTGTTGCTGGAACATTTTGTCCTGCAGGATGCAGAGGAGGAGGAGTGGGTTGGAAATGAGTCTGGCTGCCTTGCTTTCTTAGAGCCAAGAAGAGGTTTTTTGAATTGGCTTTATGTCTTCATCAGGACTCTTCATCTCTTTGAAAGTAGGTTGTCAAATTGGATGAGCCTCTGACAACCTTTAATTGACTGGGGGGTTGGGTAATCCATATTTTTAGTAGCGTTCCCAAAAAAGACCCCAGTGATGTCACTGAGAAGATAGAGAATTCGTGACACGAGCACTTCTTTTCTTCTATCTTTACCCTTAATTTTGGCAGAGATTTTACAAGTCACTACTACTGTGGCTCAACTTTTAAAGAAATAAAACCTCTCTTTAGTAGTACTATAGAGATAGAATAATAAATCTTTACTTTTCTCAGACTTCAGAATGTGTCATAGAACAGAACTTTAAATCAGAGATAATGGTGATACTGATTCCATCACAGTTCATTCTCCAACTGTGAGGAATGTTAGCTTTGGCTTGCATTTGGAGTTTGATTTTTCTTTTTTCTTTTTTGTTCCATTCCTTTTATTCCTTTTCATTAGTCTACCTTTCAGCAATAAAAATAGCTTCTCTTGCCCTCACCTTTCACCTCTACTGCCCTAGCTTAAGGAGATCCCAGTAAGACCGAGTGTTTCCCAGGACAGACACTAACATCTTTTGTCATGTGTGTTTGTCTTGGATGGCTCAGCTTTCTTGCTCTTCTACCTAATCAGGCTCCAGAAAGCATGGTGTGCTAAGGGAAAGATGGCCATAATCTTGTAGGACTTCATCCAACTTGGAGCTCCAAGGGCTATTATTATTATTACCTCGAGGCTTGGAGGATCTTAGTGTTTGAACCTGCATGCCTGGCTCAGCTGCTGCCTGTAGAGACTTGGTGACGGCAGAGGTGTGTTATCTTTGGGGTACGCTTAGTTGTACAGAAAGCAGGGCATGTACTCGCAGCGGTAGGCAGATCTGTGCTGTGAGGCAGCTGAAGAATGGTAAATTCAGCAGGATCCGCGTTGCCCTAACTAGGATGGTCAAACGGTTCCTATTACTGAAAACCCAATTAGTTTGAAGTGCCGAGCAGTTTGAGAAGGATTCAGCCTGATAAACATAAAGGGCATGATAAGGAGAGACTGAAAAAGAAAGCTAGCTGCCTATACCTAGCTCTGGAAAGAGAGCATGGTGGAAAAAGTACATAAAATAAACAGTTTACTATCTCTGTGGGTATGTTAAATACATACCACAGTAGAGGATCTTGAAAGAAATCAAAAAACCCCCCCCAAAGTGTGAAAATACCATGAGGAGTTTTCTGTAGTCTAAGGAACTTCCTTCTAGGAGATATTAAGGGCCAAAAGCTTGTAAGGCTTGAAAAATATATATATTGATGGAAGTTTTTAAAATGACAACATCATAGTGAAGCTAGACTGACTCTTCAGAATCTCTTGTCTCCTAACAGCCAATATTAATTAGAAAACGTGAGGGAAGCAATTCCTGGTAGGGTATAATTTGTTCAAGTAGAGTGAACCAGGACTTAGGTGACTGAGTTAAGGTGCTGAGGCTGCAGGGGCAATTTCAGATCACTTTAAGCTTGTGAGTTTGACTAGTCAAAGGAGTATGAATTGGAAGAGGAAAACAGGAGCAAAACATGTTCAAACCATGCTTTGGAAGGGGGCTTCTAATTCTTAATTATAGGAGAATCTGCCTGTGGTGCAGTGTGGGAAATGCTAATGTCAACTGGCTTTCTTGTGTGGCTTTTTTTTCTCCCTTTTTTTTTTTTTTTTCCCCCTGTGACACTGTAGTTGGACAGGTACCTTGATAAGCAGTGTCAGCATCCCACAGTGTGCCCACACAAATATTTGTGTCCAGTTTGTGGCAAACCAGACTGGGGAACTGATCCAGCTGGAAAATAACCTTTCCCAGAAACAAAAGGAACTGTTTTGTTTTTATCCAACTATAAAAATTCCTTGGTGCAGTTCTCTGCATAGTGGCAAAACCACTTGTGCTGGCATACTGTTGTGGGCAACAAATAGTCGGAGAAGAAAATGTTTTGGCAGTTGTGGTGGCAGCTGAGGGATATCACACTGCAACCTTGAATGGCTTTCTTTCATTGGTAGGAACGTGATGATGGTAACATCTTTTTTTTTCTTTTTTCCCCCCACTTAAGCTTTCCTTGTCTTCATTAACAAGGAGGACTCCCCAGTAGGAACAGATTTGTAGCATAAACAGCTAGTACTGATGTCCACAGCGTATGCCTAGCCTAGTGGCTTGCTTTGGACCAGCACTAGTCTAGTGCAGGGTGCTGAACACCTAAAGGTGGCTGTAAGGCGCCTCTGGCTCTGTTTCAGAGCAGGTTGCTTCTGGGCGAGAGTGGTCCATAACGTGAGGTAAAGCACATTAATGGAGGATGAGGAGAGCATTCACTTCAAAAACATGCTTCTGATCTGAACTGAAACTCCTACTCTTAGGGTTTGCGCTTGGTGTTGAGAAATAGAATTTGCTGTTGGGAGGGAGCAGTACAAACTGGGAGCTGGTACTTGAAGGCTTGTCTGGCTAACAGCACTTTTTCACCCCTGTCCCATGTAGCCCTTATACATTCTTTAAAAAATCTTTCTCAGTGGAGCATGTCTGATTTTAAAAAGTGTTGTTGGTAAGTATGAGTTGCTAAAATGAGAAACTTTTGGGGGGAAATTCGACTTTGCTTGTGTTTCAGAGCTGATTGGGTTGCACGCTGTCAGAAAGGGCCTGAATGGTTGCAACTCAAGTATTAGTTTCAGTAGCTGGTAGGATTTAAGAATGTGGATAACCGGACAATTCAGCTTCTGTGATTTCATTTGCCTCCCCTTTATCCTTTCATGCAACTGAATGTATCGGTTCATTAACTAAAGACTAATATCCTTCTGTCTAGTCTCTCCTTATTCTAGCTTGTATTATGTGGACTTAAAATTTCAGTGAAACATTTGAAGATTACAGGAATTAAGCAAAATATGACTACATTATAGTTAACTGATTACAGATCAAAAACTTGTTCCTCCCTTGTCTTTGGTAGCTTTATTTTGATTTGTTTTTTTTTCCTTGAGGGGAAAAACCCCACAAATTCTTATATGGCCCTTCCAAACAGAAAAGTAAGTAAATACCTGCTGAACTTTTCAGCTAGTTCTTAATAGTAGCCTCTTAGTTGTAGAAATCTTAATCCTTAAAATGAATCTGAAAGTCTTTGTGCCAGTTACTAAGCTCCTAAGCTTCAGGATATTTTCAGTCTGTATGGACAATTTCTGACCCTAGCCAGTCTTTCTTTTGACTTCCATTCTAGATTTCTAGATGTAGTTTAAACTTCATCAGGTTTAAAAGGGGAATTACAATGTTTGATTGTGCTACTCTAAATACTGCTCTGTTCACACACTTGCCCTTGAAGTTGCATGGGATTTCATGAACCGCACTTTGCTTTGACAGATACTTACATTGAAAAGGGTACATGCAACTTCCCGGTGAGTGTATGAACTTGAGTGTTTTTGATATTTGACTTGGTGTAATTTCAGAACAAGATGTGGTAAATATTTCAAGTTGTTGGGTGCTTTCCTGAAAGATAGAACATATTCAGTAAAAATAGACCAGTGGAATCTCCAGATACCTGGGTAGCATTGTTTATGGTTGAAGAGCACTTGTAAGCATCGTATTATGTAGCAAATAAAAGTAGATATGAGAATGAGGCCAAAAGATGAGCAGAAATCATGATTGTGGGGCAGCTCTCAGGCTAAGGGAGATTGTTACGTAGCAGACTTGTGTGAAGGTGAAGCAGTGTATAGTTAGCATATGAAAATCATACTTGAGGATGTACTCAAGGTTTAAAAGATAATCTAACATTACCATTAATACTATTAATATCTTAGTTTTAGATGGGTTTAACTTGGGTCGTGGACTCAGGTGACTTTTTCTTGCTACTACTGGTTACTTGAACAGCTGATAAGTAGCAGTGTGGAAAAGAGGCAATATTTTATGGAAACATTCATTTAAAGTTGTTGTTTTCTGCTATCCGTTTTTTTACTGTAGGCTTTAAGACCTAACAAATGGAAGTAAACTTCTGGTCCTAGCAGCAGCAGTGTTCCTTCCACATGTTGCTTTTGTTTAAATCTGGAAATATCTGTGTGTGGATCTCTTTTTGATTTTTTTTTTTTTTTTTTTTTTATTCCATAAGCAGTCACTGAATATGCTCAACCAACTTAAATCGTAAACAAGAATGGTTAATGCATGTCACTAATGGATCATCAGCATGAGTTCAGGAAAGATGTTTTTGTTAACACAGTAAGGCAAAGTTATGGGAAGAGGAGTTTATTGAAGATAGTGTGAAGAAATTACAATTAATACTAATGTAGACTTGGTTTTGAAAACTGGAAGTGAATTTGAGAACGGTGGTGAGCCTGAAAGACTTCATGATAGAAGAAGGAAAAAGAAGAAGCTGAAGACCTGTGGTTTTGTTCTGGTTCTTCTTGAGAACTGGAAGAATGAGGTAGAGTTGAGGAAAATAGAGGTTCATTTGCTATGGTAAAAATAACCAGCTAATAAAAGACTTTTGGAAGACAGTGAGGAATGATATTGCAGTAGCTAAGGGTTACTGATGCTGAGGGGGGAGAGAGAGAGGAAGAAATTAATGTAGAGGATGCTTAGGATAGAAAGAGGCAGCTGGTGAGCCTAGTGCTTTTGATTTAGATGACTGCTCACTAAATAAAGATATCTAAGCTTTTGTCAGTGATGCTTTTACGTGTATGGTAATCTGCCCTGCTTACAAGTTTAAGATCTGGTGTTTGCTGACAGGTAGCAATTACATAACCTTTAACAAAGAAAAAACACAAGGAATATATTAAAAGTAGCTGAGGGTTTGGGAAATGGATATAGCATTTGAGCTACCTGCTGCTCCACTATTCTTTTTAAGGAGTGTTTAGCCATGAAACAATATGATAGAATGTCTTAAAATGGCAAATCATGTTAAATGTACAGAACAGTATGGTAGATATCTGTGTGTTTCATATGCTGCTCTAGTACACCTGGCTAAGACTTCAGTAGTAGTTTAAATGAGGGAAAGCTGAAGTCGTTCCTTCTGCCTTGGATAAAAATCCTAGGTACAATCAGTTTAATAGTAGGAAATGGACAGATAATATCCTGATCTTTACTATGTATGAGTCTCATCTCCCTTCTGAAGTTGTAATCAATGAAATCTTAATAGGAGTATTCTTTCCTGAATAGACATGTAATTTGAAATGCCAGGCAATAACATTGGTCACAGAGTGGTATACTTGCACGAACGAATGGTCCAAACATCAGTCCTGTTATTACAACACTGATAATGATGTACATAAATTTTCTGACTCTTTCCTTTTTCTGCTCCAATTTTACAGAAAATCAGACATGATACACTGACAGCATTTGGAAATAAACTTTGGCAATAAGATGGAAGCATAAATGTC
This sequence comes from Aviceda cuculoides, assembly GCA_035590195.1. NCBI lineage: Eukaryota > Metazoa > Chordata > Aves > Accipitriformes > Accipitridae > Aviceda > Aviceda cuculoides. Next base: position 40,170,014 of record JAVJGG010000054.1, read on the forward strand.
AAGACTTTAAACCAAAACAGAAATGGCTCCTGAGTATTGAAACAAGAGACTGAAGAGCCTCCAACACTTCCGTGTGAACAGTGGAAAAGGAACAACTACCATGGTAACACTAATAACAGAAAAGCTGCAGAACCAGAGCTTGGATGATCTGAGGTGTAAAACATACAATATAAATCTGGTAAGGATCTACCAAAATAACATATGAATGTGAAATGCAAAGTAGGTTAAAAGTGACTCAAAACTACATAACGAATTCAAGTATGTAGATCAGCCAGAATTCAGCCATTTAAGTTAGGACTGGTTTACAAGGGTAGATGAGAGTTGTAAGGGGAAAAAGTGAAACTTCAGTGTATGATCCTTCTTGAAGTGATGCTTTCTTATTTTAATAATCTTTTTAATCTTACAGCTTCATTTTAAATAATTAGCAGAAAGCCTGTTCTCTTAAAATAAATTGTTCTAATGACCAAAAAGAATTATCAAGACTTCTCACAATTCCTTTTTCCCTAACAAAACCCACAAGTACTGGTATGTGGTGAAGTTTTCTTCACTTCATATAGCCAAGTGCTTGATATCTGAAAACTGTATTTACTTATAAAAGTCAGTGACCACCATGTAGGTGACTATCAGCACTGGGCAGAAGGAGAACATGTCATCAGGTAAATACAGTGGAACTGAAAGTCAGGTTACTGACTACCAAACTGTTGTTGTTGCTAGCAGATCCTTGCTTTATCAGTGTGTCAGATGCCCGGTGCTCTGAAAAGTTTTGTTAATAGTTACTGGGTTACTTTCTGCTGATTTAATCTGTGGGTCCATGGTGTGGTTCAAGGATTCTATTCAGACACTAAGGAATCTATTCTCTTCACATCTCACTTGTGAAGTGAGATTATCTACTCCAGAGTGGGTGATTCAGAATAGTCTCCTGTCAATTTTGGGTGCCCACCTGATAACCCTGAGACCATGTTCTTCATGTCAGGTACTATCCTTGTTTCACTTTAATTGCAATGGCACCCTTCCATAGATAATGTACCAGTGGGAGACCAAAAAAAAATTTTACTAAATGTCATAGTATTGTTCAACTCTAGTTCTGTTATTTTTTTAAATAGTATATAATGCAAGCATTGAACCTGAAGCATGCTCAGCTACTTTAGCAGTAAGATCCTGCCTCTGTTGTAACTTGTACTTAAGTAGCTGAACTGCTTCCTTATTTAGTCCACAAGCCCAAACCAGGTAAAGGATATCCTGAATGCAGTGGAGTTTGTGCACAAGCACCTGTAGTTATCGTATGTGAAGTGCTTGGACCTTTGTCCAATACTTTGTCCACTAAGGATGTCTAATAGTATGCATTAATCCAATGGTTTTATTTTAAAAACTGTAACAGGTCTATTTAGAGTTCTTCTAATGACTGACTTATTTTTCCTATCTTCACCTTAAATATTGCTTTTCTTGAAAGACATGTGTAGGGTCTTGGAGTGATGTTAACTGTCGTAGAAGTGCTTACTGATCTTGCACTTATTTCAGCTAGCTTGGTGAAGCACTTGGGATACACAGTTTATAGGGGAATCTGCTGTATTGGTAAACTGACGAATTCATCACTCGTAACTAAACTCTTGGCCTAGATGTAAGCCAATGATGACCTGTAACCAGTAGCAGTGCTTGCCTCTAGACTTGTAGTGGCATCTTGTAATTTCTAGTTTTTGAGACACTGAAGTGTGCATAAATTAGGAAACTGAGCTGACCTTTTACTGATAGTCACTGTAGGTTTTGGACCAGAGACTTGTAAGGACTGAGAAGGATGTATTACTGCTTTTACACTGTGTGGAGTCTATACGGGAGTGTGGTGGCATGCTGTAATGTGTTGTAGGTTGGCTGTTTTCTATTCCTGTCCTTATCTGTACTTAAAATAAAGCATGAAAAAGAATAAGTGAAGTGGAAAATGGCAGATGATTTCTCATCAGTGGTTTCGTCCTCACACTTCTCATGCTCCTTTCCTCCTTTAATCTTATCGATTGGTTTTATAAATGCTTTAGTTCTTGCAGAAAATGGGTTCTGAGGCCAGCAACAGGTTCTGTTTGTACACAGTGGCAACTTGAAAAAGTGTAGAAATTGCAGAGCGAGGTGTGGAAATGGAGAAGCAAGTGTGAATAAAAGTGTACAACTAGGTTGCTCCCTGCTGCAAAGGATTCATGGGAGCAAATGATGGCTTCTTGACTAAAACATGAACCTAAGATAATAAAAAGTACACTTTTTCCGCTAGTAAAGGCAACTGCTAAAATTTAATAAGGGAAAAAGACTGCTAGTTGGGGGTATTGAATCAGCTCTAGCACATTTAGACTTTTGGCAAGAAGTTCAGGTTAATGCTGTAGTTTCTTCTAATAGCGACAGCAATTCAGAGCAATTCTGAAATGGTCTTGCCTGCACCTTTCATTACTTGTGCTGGCACAAAGTTCTGTGGGACCATGTGGTGAATCGTCTTGTGAGCTGATCGAGGCTTAAGACTAACCTTTCTTGCCTGGGTTAATGTTAACCCTTACTGGTTTCATGATACCTTTCACAGTGCATCTGTGCTTGTCTTGGCATAAGTAGAAAAAATAGCTGGGGAAAACCTGTTCTGTAATACAGCTCATAAATAGAGTTATGAAAGAAAGAAGAGCTCTTTACTTTCCAGCTAGCCGAGCTGGGCATAAAGACATGTATAGGACGTAGTATGCTTTTTAATTTCTGTAAGCTGTGTGATGACCAAATACCCTTCTTTACCTGTTGCCCATGTATGTTGTATAAAACACTGGTTGTAGCTGCTTTTGCTACCCTGTTAAATGACATGCTGATTTTCCAAGCTGGTGTAATTAATTTGGCCAGTGCACGCTCAGTTATATTGTGCCGTCTTGTGCTGCACCTGCCTTAAAAAACCCCAAATGATTGGGTTTCTTGCTGCAGAAGCAGGAATGTTGTTCCAAGCTTTTATCTCAAGTGGACAATGTAGCTTACAAGGTAAATAGTATTGCTGGTTGGTTGACTCTACCTCACAACAGCGAGATGTTCTGCAAGCATATTATGGCTTTCATGAGTTGACAGCATCATTAAATCAAATAATTGGTCTGTATTTCCTTGAACATAGATCTCTTGAATCTTAAGAGTCTTGAGGGGTTTTCTGTATGTTCTGGCTAAGCTTGAACTTTTTTGGTATTCGTGTAGAAGCTAGTATTGGTTTGTGAAATAACATTGTGTGAGATGTAAGACTTCAAGGTGAGGTATTAAGAAGGAAATATGAGCATCTCCGGACAAGCATTTGTGGAAGGAAGAAGATCTGCTATAAACCCCTTCTGTGCGTGTGGGTTTTCATTATTTTTATTTTTTACAAAGCTGACTGGTATTGAAAGACTTAAAATTGGGCTGACTTCTTTGGATGGAAAGCCACTAGCTGAAAGACTTGAGGGCTGAGTCTAAGATGTGACATGACTTTAATCACTACTTCACATTCTGAGAAAAGGTCAAATGCTTCTCTGTACTTCCTATCCAGTCATACTTGGAGGATATTTGGATGGAGGTCTGGCATGGCCTATTCAAATGATGAAAGTCACATCTGTATGGTGATGGTTAAATTAGTACTTGAATAATAAACACTGGGTTTCCTGCCATTTGCAAAGAATGCTGATAAATTGGAGGAACTCATATATACTTGGAAACTGGAGAAAATGCCTTGAAATTAAAGAAATTAATTTTTAAAATAGGAAGATCAAGAAGTCATTCTGAGAATAATGAGGAAGATAGCACAGGCTGTGAAGTTCTTAATGTAGTAGATTGGAGTGTACGCAGAAGAACAGCCAGAATTATTTTTGTTACAGCTGGGTTTTTGCTAGCAAAGAACACTTTTTTTTTTAAATTAGTCATGTAAATTATAATTCATTGTGAGTCTCCCTTGTGTGCCTTTTCCATTTACTCAGTTCAAAACTAGGTGTCTTTGTAAGTGAATATTTTAATGAAAGAACAGCTGCTAAGACTAAGTAAGCCAACTGAGACTTGCAGCACTGTCCTAAATGTCATATGATGCAATTCCTTTCCTTTTAAGCTTAGTCCCTCCAAATGCACAAGAAGTTCTACTTTTGAATAAGCATTTCAAAATAGATACACTTTCGTGCATGAAGCAAACAATTCCCACCTTAGGTGATACTTGTAGTTTCATTATTTTGTGAGTCTCTATCTTAAAATGTGCTCCCCCCCTGCCCCGGAAAGTTCTCAAGAGGCATCAGATCTTGGTGGGTTTTTTTGACATCTATTCAAAAAGCAGTAGTTGGGAGATAGATGTGCATGACCTCTTGAGTTTCCTCTTCAGGAAAATGACCTTGTTGAATAATTTGTCCTTATCCTAAGGAAGAGTTCCTTCACACAGAGGGTAGCAGACCTCCCTGTCAAGGTTCTTAACAATTGCAATCTCTTCTCGAGCATAACCATAAAAAAAGAGCTCTTCGTTCAGGAAGCTTCAGGTAGTTCATAGCACAAAGGGAATGAATGGAGGAGGGTAGAGCATAGCCAACCCAGGAGAGCTGATAAACTGGTTCAGTGCCCTGTTACAGTAATATCTAGTGGGACTTCTGCCATGGGCCATATAGATAAAAAGATCCTTCCTCCTATAAACAATTTACAGCCTGATAGTCTTCTCGAGTTTGGACTTCCAGACATCATTAAAATACACTACCAGATAGTGTTTCCAAGTGTTTTTAATTTCAGTTATAGAAAGACAAGTATATATCATAAGGGAGATTCTTTACTTATTCTCCCATTAATCACCCCTTATTTCAGTGTCTTGAACTTTTTACTGGAAATAGTGCAGCTTACGGTCTCTTTTCTGCATATGTCACGTATAACGTTCTTAGTGAGGGTTTTAGGTCTGAATTTCTAAAGAATTAGCACTTTTTAAAGATTCTGTATAAATGTTCACTTAAGAGAACAAGTTGTAGTTGTAATATGTCTGCTTTGTCATAGAACTGAGCACTGGCTTCACTAGAAGCTGATCAGAAGTAGCTCTAAGGCTGGGGTTGCTGTCTGCATTACAGAACATTGCCGTCATTCTGTGCAGTAGAGAGTCTGTATGTGATCCTGCTTTTTCCGTGCCCGCCACCCCTTTGGAAAATGCTTTCAGTGCTTTGCAGCTGTCAAAGATGTAGTAGTTTAGTCTCTACCTGATGAACAAGGCTTTTTGAAGGTAGTTAAAGTGCAGGTAATCAAATAACTCAGGCATTTGTGAAGAGAACCTTGTTAAAGATGCATTTGGCTGAAAACTATTTGTAAAAAGTAAATATCAGTCTAATAATTGTCCTTGAGGTTCTGTTCCTTCTAAGTATCTAACATCTCAGCCTGTATGAATGGTCTTTTAAACATCCCTCATTGTTAGGATTAAGTCATTCCTACTGCCCTTTTCCATGTGGTCAAGATACAGTAGCTTTAAGACTTTTTGACATGGAATTCTGTTCCATAAACATATTTTCCTTAGCTAGTATCTGATAGTTGAATAGGTTGTATTGCCTTTCATTTGGGGAAAACTGGAGAGGGAGGAATTAGCTGAAAAACCTTATCTTTAAGTCTGTTTGTTTCTCCTTCAGGGACAGCTGAAATGTAACTATTACTGCTATCTTAATGTGCTCTTGTGTTCTCTATGATACCTTAGTAGCTGTTTAGAGTAAACAACTGATACTAACTTTTAAAATGTGTATACTATATAACTGGTAACTGCAGTTATGAAAAGCAAACTAGTAAAAGTGACTGCTACCTCTGCTGTCCAGTTGCAAACTTCAGATGGTTTGAATAGGGCTAATTAACTGCAAATCTGATGGAGACTAAAACTTGGGGTTCTGCTGTTTACTTGAAGTAGCCTTTTTTAGAAAGACGTTATAATTGTATCTACAGATGCAAATGTAAAAATCAAAGGGCTTGTCTCATATGCAGATGTTGATTAAAAAAAAAAAGGTTAAAAATCTGATTGCTGTCCTATCCTTTCATCAGTTGCATTATCTGTTCCATTATTTCCTGTGTCTAAAACAATAACACCAAGGGAGTATTAGCATAGTTTAGCATTTGTATCTTACACATGGGGCTCAAGGATATAAAGTTGTCACTAGCAGTCCGTGTGTTGCTATACAGCAAGAAAGAAAAGCTTTGTAACCCAAGGATGTTTGTTTAAAAAATTGACTTTGTATCTGGAAAGGAAGTGTATGTACAATGCTATCTCCTTTGGCTATACACAAAAAACAATGTTCACAAAGTGTGTTGCTTTCTTTTAAAGCAATCTTCCTCTCCATCCTGAGGTGGTGTTGGGGGAACAAATAATGGCCCTTGGGCTCTAATGGAGCCTTAAGCCATTTATTTATAACTCCTCTTTAGGAGGCTGGATAGCAAGCTCTGTTCTTTGTCTGAAAAATGTGGACTGCTTAAGAATGCATTTGTAGTAATATTTTCTAGGTAAAATTAGTTAAGAAAATGGAAGACATTTTGCATACAAACTTGTCTTACTGTGCAGATGTTATTGATGAAGCTTAATCATAAATTCCGAAGCCCTTTAGCACACAAACTTTGTTTTAAGCATGGCTTCTGCATTGTTTCTGAGTAGTGAACCTTCACCAATAAACTGATTTCAAAAACTGTCAGTCTGCAAAAAATGATGTTTGGATAGGAAAGACTTTTTAAATGGATTTTGTACTTTAAGGAATAGGAAAACATTTTACTATGCTGATTCCTAAGGAAATGTAAAATACTAGTAAAGAGTAGTTAAAAAAAGCCTGAATTGGGCAATGTTCATTCTGGGGACCCTTAAGAGCTTGTATATTTAGTTTAGATAAAGCTATTCCTGTCTTAGTTTAAGATGAAGTGTTTTGCTTTTTACCCATAAGAATGAAAATGGAAAGCCAATTGTCAGACTGTAATTTCCTCTCCACTGAAATGAGAATTGGATCAAAGCTTTTTCATTAAGGGTGAATTATCACTTTTAAATTTGCAGTTTATTCACATGGGGTAATGTTGCAATGCTTGAAACAGTTTGGTGCTTAGCAATATATCAGGAAACATTACAAATAGTTAGATGCCAGAGGTTTTGTTTAGAAAGATCAGCTGTTCAGGAATTTCTTCAAGATATCCAGCAAAACCGTGTCCTTTTAAAGACATTGCTAAATGCACACACAGGGAAACTGAAAACTACATGCAGTTTCCTTGAGGCGTAGCTCCTTCACACAGTTAAAACTTTTTTTTTCTGATTAATTTCAGTACTCATCTGAGAAGCTGAACAAAAGTGGCAGCTTGTTCCCTTTCGAAATCAACGGTAAGTTCTTCAGAAACCTTAGCTGTGTTTTACTGAGGTAATTGGTATAGCAAGCAGCCTTTCTTTTGTAAATAAGGTGAGGGGGATGGAGCATGCTGTTATAGAGCCTGCTGGTTTAAGCTGGTCTTTGAACAATACTGGGAATAGCTAGTTGTTAGTTTTGTACTTGTGATCTGCTTTGCATAGTAAAAGCCCTTGTAACACTTTTTTTTTTTTTTTGGGGGGGGGGGGGCGGCTCAATATCTGCTATGGTGTACAGAAGCACAGCAATGCTGTTTTCCATGCTAAACATCCCTTCAGGTTCCTCAGCTAGCAGAAAGCTCTTGCATCTTTACACACCTTCTTACATGCTTTGCCACAAAGAATATCCAACTCGATGCAAACCATAAGTTGAAGTCCAGTGCCTTCATACAAGTCTTATTTGCTTTCCACTCTTGTCCCTCTTAAAATAAGAGTAAATTGTATCTAGCAAAAAATAAAAATGCCAGTTATTGATATGTAAACTTTGTACTGCTTTGTTGAGGGATAGACTTGAAATTCTCCATGTCGTGTCTTTAAGTGTGGAGGATTTCTATTTGCTCAGTGGGATTCCCTGTAAAATGAGGATCTTGGTTTGTGTGAGGTTTCAAAGGGAAATGGTATTTTATCTTAAATACCATTACCATGTAAACAGTTAAAACACGTGTGCAACTCTTGACTTTTTTTTACAGCAAACTTTAAACCAACCTCCCAGCCTGGGAGAAAGCTTCCTAAGGATTTTTAAAAATCAGGCCAATCCAAGCTAGGAAATTGTCCTACAGTAGATGCTAGGAGTTTCAAACAGTATCTGGATCCCATTGTGTTGGCTTTTTTAGTTGCATTGAATTATGGATGGTCCCTGCCTTGAAGAGCTTACATGCTTAAGGCAAAGCACAGTATGTGGTTGTACCCATCTGAAAGAATGGCGGAGGAAGGACAGAGGAATTCTAATAAAACATGTTGTTTGAATAGGCCAGCTGTCTGCACAGTTAAATGATTTTGAGACAATAGGGTGTTCTTTAAATAAGATCCAAATAAACAGGATAATCCATGACATACTTTGGGCATGGAACATCTACAACTATTCGGATTTGCAACTTTTAAAGCTACTCAGTGAATGTTTTATCTGTTGATTACTCTAAAAACTTAGTTTAGACAACCTACTATAAGAATATACAAATATTTAATGTTTAGCCTATATCTAGGTTCTTAAAATAGGCATAGGGGAAAAACTTGGCATTTTAAATATTCTGTCGTTAAAGCCAGGATAAGTGAAACTTACTTGGCTAATTGGTTTAAATTAGCAAATTTTCTAACCAAGCATGAAGCACTGTTAACTGGCCAACAGTTTTGCTGCTTTTCAATTTGCAAATCCAAAGTCTGCTGTAGTTCTTACACTTCATTGTATAATGTGGAGGAACAGCTGTAAAATGTGCAGAATGTTCTCAAAGAAATGCTTTACAAAAGAGTGAGAGGCTTCGCTGGCAGACTGCTTTTAACCCAGCATTGCCACTTCAGATGAGAAGTTGAGCACTATGGGTTATGTCTGTATTCGCAGTAAAACTTGCAAGAGGGTCTTGAGGGATACTCACGTTATTTTATGCATTGAATTGAGATTTTTTTTCCCTACACTTTGAATATGAAGAAGAAAAAAAAGAAAAGAAACAATCCGCAGTCTGATTTAACTTCATACTGTTTCTAATTTAAAGTAAAGCTTTTCACACCACAGAATGTGAGTGCACATCTCAAACTTTTCTTTAGGAAGGTATTCTTAATAGAAAAGAGTAACAACCAAATGAAGGACAGCAGTCTATGAAGAGATTATCCTGCTCTTTTAATAAAAAAAAGTTTTCGCATTACTTGTTAATCTGTTTTGGTTGTACCTTAGGTTGTTCACTCTTACAGGTTTTAATAGTGGTATATGCTATGCGTTAGGAAGCAGGTAAGCAAGCTGTCTGTGTTGCTTGCTAAGAAACACAGTGCTGTAATTGTTCAGTATGTAGGAATAAGCATTGACAAGGTACATACATACTGGAATTGGCCCCTGAAATACTTTGGTCTTCATGTTTTTGGAATTTTCTACCACTTTTAAAATGAGTATGTAACTACAGCTTGAAATTTGATTAAGAGCTGGGTATTTGTGGCTCATCTTTCTAAGCTTGAGCTTGATTCATGGTTTTACATTAAACTGGGTCTAAGCAGATTGTCTTTTTCCTTTGCACCTTTCACATGTATCTGTTTTGTTTTCAGAAGAGAGTCCTTGGAAAGCTTTAAATGGGGGTTGCCCAATCCAGACTGACACAACAAGGAATTCGGCTTACCCTTTCCCAGTGTGCCCCTTCAGCACCGGCACTGCCAGTAGTGGTAGTCTGCAGTGGCAGCAGGAGTCTTCCAGTACGTCTATGGTGTCAGGATGGATAAGTGAATTAAACCTTAACGAAAACTCGGGTCAGCCCTTGGCACCACCAACGAAACGCCACTGTAGGTCCCTGTCTGAGCCAGATGAGCTGGCTCGCTGTCGGTCACCGTGGAAGCCTGGCAATTCAAAGGTTTGGACTCCTGTGTCAAAGAGGCGGTGTAATAGCGGTGGTAGTGCTACTTTGCAACGCTGCAACAGTCATGGAAGTGCAACCTTACAGAGAAGCACAAGTATCAGTCTGCCACAAAACATACTGTCGCTAAATAATGTCTTCACGATCACCAGCTTCAACACATCACCAGTACCCAGACCTTCCTCTGCCAGCAGCGGGTTTGTGGACAGTAGCGAGGGCAGCACAAGCTCGAGTACCCGTTGGAATTCCGGAGGCCCTTGTGACTTTAACCCAAGGCGCCGCCTCTCCCTCTCCCAGGAGCACATCACTGAGACGGGAAATCTCTTGCCTTCAGCCAACAGCACTCCCACCTCCACACCCGAGCTCAGCCGGCGTCAGGGCTTGTTGAGATGCCGCTCTCAGCCTTGCGTTCTGAATGAAAAGAAAAGCCGGCTAAAGCGCAGACGGGAGGAGGATGTACGATGGAACAGGCCATCATTAGACTTTTTTAAAATGACACGGGTGAGATTTTACTTTCCTCAGTGCGTGAAGGGAACTCTTGCAGAAAGGCTATTTCTAGATAAGCTGAACTAATTTGTAGCTGTTCAGACTTGCTTGTGTTCATGTGCTGATATATATCACCTTCAGCAGTGTAGCAGGCATCTTACACTTGCCAGTGCTATATACTCTATAGCAAATCAGTTACTTTTTGCTCCCAAAGCCCAGTTCTGGAAGTCCAATCTACTTGATACAGACTACAAAGAGCTAGGAAAAGATGCTTGAAGCAGAGGCCGAATTAAAATGGCTCGTTTTTAAAACACAGGGAAGCTGGGGGTGGCGGGTAGAGAGGGTAACAAAAAAGTTAGGCCATTGTGTTCCTAGAGAACAGCATGCAATGATTTCTAAGTCATCTTGGTGCAAATCTGTTTCGTTAAGCTTCCTCTTACAGTTTCAATAATTCCATAAAGCTGAATAAGAGCAAGCAAACCCCTATATAAATGAACTAACTAATGAAACTGCTAATCAACAGTCATAAATAGAAATAGTGTTCTAATACGGCAACTGCAGATGCTCCAGCTCAATGGAGAAGTGTTTTACTCCAGTTACTCAGAATTCTACTTAATTCCTCATGTGACAGTAAAGGTGCGGACTTAAAAACTAGTAAACTTCGGTTCATGCCTATACTTTGCATGTAATACAAATGCATGTACAGAGCTCATTTTTTTTCAAAGCTTCTGTGTCCACAGAGGCAACAGCTACAGTTTAAAACAGAAGATGCTTGTTTAGTTTCTGTAAATGTAAAATTGAGTCTTATGTGATTGTCAGAGAACACTTTATGCTTGTGAGAATATAACTCTACTGTCTTCAGTAGATACCAAACTCAGGAGGTTTTTGTGAGTAGATCTGTTACAAGTAGTGGGGAGGAGCCAGTTTGCAGAAGTAGCAATAAAAATGTGAGGAAAGGAAATAGTCTGCACCAGTGTCCCTGCTATTTGATGCACTGTGCAAAAGAAAAGCTGAATAGAATGAAATGCTGGCTATAATGTCCAATCAGTGGTACCTTGGTATTAGTAGGCTTTACATAGAATTGTGTGGCAAAAATACTAGTAAGATACTGGAACTGAATGATCTACTGTGGGATATTCAGAGTTAACTAGTTTATGTCCCCTTTGCTTAACTAAAAGTCTGTATGATGACATCAGTCCTTCTCTTACACCTTTGAGAAAACTTCCAACTTCAAGGATTTTCTTTAAAAATACATCTTTTTTTGATGAAGCTGTGGGGTAGGTAGTTGGTTGGTAAGCCATATAGAATGATCTGTTTGCTTATTGACAAGGTTGGTAACCGGTTCTGTTCTAGATATGACTAGACACTGTTCTGAGTTTTGGTTAAGATGCACGTTTACTAGTTAGCTAATCAGATCTTACCTGTTTCTCTGTGTTAATCACTGCTGAGATTAGCTTGCTAATCTACTCCAGAAATACTAGTGGATTTGCTTTTCAACTGCCTGTGTGGTCTAATGCAGGTTTCTTTATTTAAACTGAATGTAAAATTTAAAACCTGTTCCTTTTTTGGTTAGACTTGCAGTTTGCATTCTTCAAGCTCTAGAGGTGAGATAAAGTATTTCAGACTGACAGAATAGTTTTAGTTGCTCAGATGTTATACTTCTAAATAATCCATGTAATGTGTATGAAGAAAACCTGATATAGCCCATGCCCATAGAAAGTTTTTTGGCTATTTAGATTTGCTGCTGAATTGAAGAGTACATGAGACTAGTACTCAGCCTGTCTTGATCACTTTTTCCTGTAAGATCTATTTTAAAATAATGTTTTCGTGATAAGCGGAGTAGTTAATGCAATGAAATTCATTCTACTGTGTTAAGGCCTGATGGTTTGGTTTTTTTTCCAGCTGTTTCAGTAGAATCTTCCTATAAAGATACTACTGTGTATTTAATCAAAGGCACAAAGTATAGTTTGGAAATGCATCGTTTTCCAAACATGCTAACTTTAGTAAAAACATCTGTTCAAAAACTAGGCAAGTACTGAAAACATTTGAAGTAAAAATCAAATTAACTTTTCAAGAATTGTTGGGGTTTTCTTAGAATGACAGCTTGCTTACCCATTATATTGTTAGAAGTCTTATATTTCTTCATAGCCTACCTTCTCCCCACATGCCAAATCCTGGCAGATGTATGTGCTTTGAAACTTACATTGTGGTCTTAAACATTTCTCTCTAAACTTAAACAAAATTACTGCTGTGCAAAATATTATAAGCTAATACTACAGAAGACTTGTTTTGAAGTGTCATACAAGGAGATGTGGATGTGTCCTATATCTGCATGTAGCTCAGTGAAGATCAGGACTACAATAAGGGGAAGTTCAGTAAGACCTCTCTTTCATGTATCTTGATGCCTCCTTATTGTTTCCAAAAATATTTTTTCTGTGATTCCAAATTCACTTCTAAGTCAGTTTCTGTAAGACTTATGTTGAAAACAAGTGCTTTTAGGGATTTTTGTTCTCAGCTTTACTGCAAATATTTTGATGTCCTCAAATCTTCCTGAAAATCTAAACTTATTGAATAGTTGCTCAAAAGCAGGTCAGTAATTAGATAGATAGTATTGTTTGTGAAGAACTGAAGTCATATGTTGTTATAGATCTGAAGGTGCTGGGAAGGGAGAGTTCTTACTTTAAGTCGTGGGTATATATTGGAGCCGTAACTGCGTGAAGAGGGGAGTTTGGGGTCTGCAGCCGTTTCTGCCAATGCTCTGGAGTCCTGAGAGGTCAGCACTGCCAAAGTTGCTCAAGGTTTCTCAGATAGGAATTCTCTCAAATCAATATTTGTCAGAACTAAATGATTTATTTACTTTAACCTGAAACAAGTGCTGCTCTAGCTGAATGAAGATCTTGAATAGCTGTGGTTGGGTGAAGCTTTAGAGCAAGAAGGGGATGAAAGGTGCTTTTGGGTTTTTTGTTTGTTTGTTTGTTGGGGTTTTTTTTTGTTTTTTTTTCCCATTAGTGAACTGTTTTTTTGCTAGCTGAGTTCTGGAAAATTACTTAGTAGTTGCTGCTTCGGTCCCTACTAATTTGCTGATGTAAGTGCTAGAAGACAAGTCTAATTCTGAAAGCCAAGTTCCCACTGCTATTGCTTTTTAAGCTTAGAGTTCATAGGTGAGTAAATTCAGATCATTAATCTATCCTTATAAGCTATCCTTAGTTTCTGTACTTGTTCATGGCTTGCTTCTTCCATTGTTGCCTCTTTAATATTCTAATTTGTGCCTTTATTTAAAAGAAGGAAAGAAATGGGGCAGTTTTTAACACCATAACCTTTCTTTCTATATAGTTTGATTTTATTTTCTTCTTCCATGGACCTTCGCACTTTACTGTATTCCCCCTCTGTTTTAGATTTTATGCCCTGGTGGAAAAGAATATGCCATATCTTCAATTCTCATGGAAAACACTACATTAATATTCAGTAAAATGAGTAATTCGTGTATGTAGAAATAGATAGAAATGATCAGGCAGACTCCTGTACACCACTGTTTGGCTCTTGCATAGTGCTAAATTCTGAAAGGATCTTTTTCTGGACTTGAAGCTGAAAATACAAACTTGTGAAACTTCAGACCTTCTAGAACATGAAGACAGCTGTAAAAACAAATGGAAAAGACTGTAGGAAAAGATAACAAAATGCAATAGCTGTTTTCAGCCCCTAAGGACTCAAAATTACTTTCTCTGTTCAGTTACGTATGCAAGAGTAGCTGTATGAGTTGTAGAACAGCAGAACAGAGTATCTATGCCTACTTAGTATTTGTTCACAATCGTCGAACTAAGAAGCTGGCTCCAGTGGGGAATGTCGGTCTTCCTTCGCTGCAGCAGGGATCTGGTCACTCTGGTATTTAAAGATGACCGTGCATGGCAAAGAGTATCTCTGGACTTCTGCTCTTCTGCAGCTATTAAGCTCTGTCACAGAGGCTGCTGCGGAATAAGGAGAGGTGGGATTTAGACTGGTAACTGCAGTAGGAGGGTAGAAATGTTTCTTTACTGAAAAGAAGAGGAAACTGCTGAGCTCTTTCAAATGTTCTGCTTCATGAATTACATCAGCCAATCCTGAGGTGCAACAAGAACGGCCAAGAGGTTGCACATGTTTTTCAGTGTGTAAGCAAGTTTTATTGCGACAGTGAGATTTAATTCTGTTTTAGATCAAACAACACGCCCTGGTTTGAAGTCTTGCTGGTATTTAACATTCTTGTGCTACTCCTCCCCCAAAGCTGTGGTGTAGAGTTCCCCCCCAAAAAAAAAATCTGGTATCATGCTTAAAAAAACCCTAGACTTCTTTAACATGTTCTCTGAAGTAGTCTTTGGTCTGTTTAAATAGTTAATACAGAATAGTTGGCTTTATCCAAGTAAAGAGTAGTTTCAACTACTCAGTGCTATGGCATCTCATGCATTAACATTAGACTAGGTGAAAAGTTTTAAGGGGCTCTGAGCAGTGAAGGAACTCGGGGACTGATGTTGTGATTTGCTAGCACAGGGTGCTTCAGCCTTCTTAGAAATGCTTTAGAGTCATCTGGATTTCATACTAGCAGATTTTCCTGGTACTGAGAGAGATCTGAAGTGCCACACCAGGTCAGGCCAAACTCTGTGTAGCCTGGCACCCTGCCTGACAGAGAACAGCTGCTTTGAGGCATGCGGGAACAAGGAATGTGCAATGGGATACTTCCTCCAGCATGATGGCCTGGCTTCTGCCAGCGTACATCTTGGGGGCTTCAAAGTGAGAAGCAGTGGCTCAAACTCTGACGACTCCTGGTAGATCTGTTTTCTGTGGATAATCTGCTTTTTTTAACCCTTTCTCTTGGACTTCCACAATATTCTACAAGAGTTTAATTTTTGTAAACTCTTTATCGTGACCTTCTCCAAACACCTGAGCGCTTGATTTGTTTTCTTTCTTGGAGTTTAAGGTGTTGAATTAGCAAAACACTAGAATAACTTTGATCCTTAAAGTAAATTGAGCTTAAATTGTCTGTGCTTTGATTATTGACTTTTATGCCTCAGGTCACAGTGATGCAGTGGCTTTGTGGATCTACATAGCAAGGTGGTCTTCTTGCAGAAGATAGCTTCTGAATCATAAAGACTTGTCAACTCTGGCCAAAACAGCAAGACTAGTATTGCTTAGATATGAGGATAAGCAGAGGGACTAGCTGACGGTGATTTCCACAGCAGCTTAAAAATGTATGCAAGGTACGGATGAATGGTGGATGTATTTCCCGGAAGGGTATGATGATGAGGAGGAGGCAGTATTTTATGAAGGGCAGGACCCATCAGGAGTGCTGTGACTGAACTTAGATGACCACCGCTTTTCCTGCAGAGACTTTCTTGGTAACTCCTGATCTCTGTTGTGGAATCTCTGCATTCGCTTACTTGAATTTTACTTTGCGTGGGCTAGTTTGCAGAAGCCAATGTGAATATATACGAGGGTGAGATATGATACTAGTTATTTATCGAAACTAGGGTAACAAAACTTGTGGTTGCTATCTGAGAACTATTAGGCATTCTTTTTGTTTATTCTCCCTCTTTGAGGTCACTCTGATGGTCAGTATGCAGACAGGTAAATGAATTAGCCATACTGTGGCCTCGCTAAGTTTAAGCAAAATAAGCTCTTAAGCATTCTCCTTGATTCATTGAGTTCTTGTTGTCTAGAAAATTTCTGTGTATGCCGTTAGGCATAGTTACAGTAGATTTGTTCACTTTTATTATGCCACAGCAGAGTGGATCAATATTCCCAAGCTGCACAAGCAGTGTCACTGCTGTAAGTAGAACTCAAGTGTGGACGCAGGAGAGACGGTATCATACCCATGAGTAGTGCAGTGAAGTAGCTGCTCACTTGCATTGGGCTTTCTCCCAGGCTGCTGTTTTAGCATATGCAAGATAAAGAAGTGATATCAAGAGTCCCTTCCAATGCTAGCAGTGTAACCTGTGAGTCAAGCCTGGACTGGCTAAAGTAGGTTAAGTACTGGCTCACGAAGTTCATTCAGATTGTGTTCTCTGAATAGTAAGCATGTTCCTTTAAATAGTTTGAGATGCTTATGTAAAGCTTGTCTCTTATAGCCTCCTGTCAAAATGGGAACAAACAGGTTATTTGGGGTAGATGTACTTTCCGCTTGTGGATACAGTTAAGTCAGCAAAGGCTGTTCTCTGCCTAGGAGACTACACTTGTGTAGTGTGATTTGGGGAAGAGATTTAATACAACTGCAAGTCCTAATTGCTTAAGCTCTTGTGGTACTCTTACAAGAAGGTGTAGTACAGCATCTCTTAGTCAGAATACAGGTCTGATTTTTTTTTTTTTTTTCTACTAGTAGATGACACTTTGGAATTCAGTGATGCATTGATGTGCACTGTTGCTTCTCAGATAAAATAGATGGTAGATGTCCTTGCACTGTGTGGGGGTATCTTTTGCTTCAGGGCACCCTTGATGCCCTTGGCTTTTGGAATATGGTTTGTGGAAAATACAATACAGATGAGCTGTATGTAGTGAAGGATTGGACTGGGGTTGATGGGGATCAATAAAATGGTAGCAAATGTAAATTAACTAGTGTTGCGTATTTACTAGTAGTTTCCCCTTGTATAAGATTAAGGACCAGGAAGAACAGTTATGAATGAAGCAATTGAGCCAGGGACAGAATTTTGTTTCTTGTTTGAAAATTGAATACCTACTCCTAGGGGAGCCTTTAACTTCACATTTGAAAAACAGAGCTAATCCTGGCCTACCTTTCCTTTGAAAAACAGTTCTGAGGCCTTTTTTTTTTTTTTTTTTTTACTCTCCTTCCCCTGGTAGTAATTTTTGTAAGTGATCATAAACCAAGAAGGCAAAAGATAACATGATTTGTATTTCAAAAGGCATGAAGTAATTTAAGCTCAGTGGTCAATGGTCTTGTTCAGAGGAAGGGAGCTGGGTATCAAAATTGTCTGGCTAAGTAAATCAGTGGTTTAAAGCCACTCTGTGTAATTCTAGGCATAGACTTAATTTATATATAGCTGAAAAGAAATGGTCGGCAGTGGACCTCAAGGAAAACGTTTCTACTGTTTGCCTATACAATGTACCCCTACGTGCGAGAGGCCAAACACCTCAGCATTTCCAAAGTGTAAGTGTTTTTTCAAGGTCAACTTTATGACTTGGAGGACAAATGTCTGAATGGAAATGGGTACAGTAAGATAACTTGTAGGTTTTCTAAGCTTCAGCAGAGTGAAAATAAAATACCTGCAGGATTTTGAATAATGAAATGCAAGTCAGCTTTGATCTGCTAGAAGTTGATAAAGCTATTGTATTTATTCATTGCGAATTAGTTTAGAAGTTAGAGAATTGCTAAAATTGGAAGGAACCCCTCTTTGGAGAAGAACAGGTATGTGGAAGGTTGGAACAGTTTCTTGAGATGGCTACTCTCCTGCCCAATTACAAAAGAGAGACTTTCTGAGCAAACTTCAGTGATGACCAGTCACGGTCCCAGCACCACTTTTGTTGGTGAAACACCACACATATTCTTGAACTCTCTGCACCTCTCTGGATAACAGATGTCTAGTAAACTTCAAAGCTGCTAATTAAACCTACAATCCAAGTCAAAATACTTGGGAGTTGATCAGTATGCATCTACTATGTAGTGTGCTTATGCCTCCCATATCTTCAAAATACATGAAAAATAATATACAGCAGTTTGAGTTGAAGTTTGTGTGAGTGACTATTTACATTTGGCTTACTATCAATCTGTAAAAACCAATTGTGGACATCATGGGTGAGGAAAGATGTTTTAAATCATCCTGTCTAATGCTCCGTTGATGCATGATTACTTCCCACAATATATATTTTTTTAGTATTTGGTCCACTGTAGCCTTTTAAATGCCTCTGGGGATGGGGTTTCCTTAGCAGATAAAGAGCCTTTTGTAAAAGGGAAGCAAAGGCAGTTTCACTTAAGGTATAAAATTCATTCAGACTCGCTTAAAATAGTGGCATGTATTTCTGGATCTCTTTCCTACTGTCATGATAATGTTTTATGGAAATAAAGCTTTAAGTTAAGCTTCCTGGTTCTCTGGTCAATGAAAACATATGAACTCTCTTAGTCTCTATTTGAAAGCAATTTCTGCAGGAGTGGGAGGAGGGATAGCAGGTATTAGGTATGGTGTTTAGAGACCAGGAGTCTGTATCCAGTTATTCCTTTCTGTTTTGTAAAAATGTTAGGCATGATTGTGCTTTTTGCCTGGAATATTTTTCACATGAGAGTTAGAGGAATTACATATGAGCAGTATTTGCTGTAAGAAATAATAGTCAAGGACTTAGGGGTTCTTGCAGAACTTTGAGGACTTGAGTAGAACCATCTAAAGTGTTCAGCTAGATCTCCATTTCCAGTCAAACATTTAGACTATTACTTTCACTAATAGTTATGTCTCTTAATAATTTAAAGCTCTTCAAAGTACTCCAGTAAAATAGGTTAATCAAAATGAATATTTTGTAGAAAGTGATGAACCTTTTCAGTCATTCTAAGTTTTATTTACTCTTCTTTGTGAAGTGTTACACAGATGTTGCTTCCTATGCGGAAATTCTTATGTTAAAAAAAAAAAAAAAAAAATCAACTGTTGTTTTCAAAACTTAAAAAGGCAAAAAAAAATTCCTTAACCTGTATCGTGTCAGAATAAAAAGCCTGTATTCCTGTGATCTGCAGCGAAGATGTACATAACTAATAAGTGGACTTAAACTCCAAACATATATAAAAAAACCCCTCAAAAGCAAAACAAAAAAAACCCCAAACCAACACAACTTTATTCTGTGCTGTTATAGATCAATAGCAGGGAGGTTGTACCAGGATGTGTCTAGTTCAAATGGTGTTTTCCTTCTCAAAAGAGATTCCCCAAGGGGAATGAGCAGTAACTTCAGATAGAAATACCAGTGGTGATTTCTGACTTGAGGAAAGCAAGCAATTCCCTCTGCCAGCTCTGTGCTTCCACTTGGGATGTGATATGCTGGGTCTGTTGAACTAGAAGTTGTTCCCATATTTGGATTTATGTAGCTTAAATATACCTTTACTTGTGAGCGTTCTTCTAAACTTCATCATGTGCTTGTCTCTTGCAGTGTTCATTGTCTGAGCAGGAACTTGCTTAAATAGCAATAGCATTTTCAGGGAGGTATTGAACTATTTTTATAGAGCATGCATTTGTGGCGTAAGTACTTAAGTTTAAAGACAGCTTTTACCCTTGTTAGAAATCTGTATTTTCCACTGGGCTTTATGAGTTTGGATTTTGTCATTTCAGGCATAGTCGTACGGCTATCTTTCATCCTTCTAAATCGATGAACTGCACATCTGTTCTGTGATAGTAACATTGGAAGTCTCTAAATTTTTCTATTTCAGGAGTGACTTTGTTAACATCAGTTAAGGCTTATCTAGAATTACGTAGATCTTATTAATAACTGTGGTGTTTGAAAACTGATGTTTGTTTTCTATAAGCAAGGTTACCCCATCCATTCCCAGATGTTTTTTAATGTGAAGTGCTTGAAAATCTGGAGGTGTTTTGTTTAAATCTGGGTATTATGCTTAGTAACTAACAAAGCAATCTAACAACACTAAGTTTTAACTTCTTTTAATAAGTTTAGACGTTGTACCATGTGAAATAAGAATTACTCTTGTACAAAGAGCTGAGTCTTTCACCAAAATGTGTGTATAGCAGCATGGCCTAAAGACAGCCTTTGTGCCATGACTAACTTTGAAGGGCAGGTTGGGGGAGCAAATGTTGGGAGCTTTTACTGTTATTTAGGAGGCACAGAGACTTAAGTGTGGTTTTTAGTTCTTCAGCGTGCTGTGATGAATTCTTGTGGAAATGAGAAGAGTCTTGGTTCCTAAGATGAAGTAAGATATTAGATTATACTATTCTTCTAGGGGCAGGCAAACATCATGTAAACCTTTCCAAAATTTGGCTGTAAGAAAGGCTGGTTGGGTTATAACTTAATTTGACAATGAATCTCGTAAGGCTTAGGATACCAGATGGTGCTATGGTGTGTAGCTACTCAGCTGCCTGGTTGAAGCTTTTCATGTACAACTGGTGGGCTTTATCCAAGTGCATATAAGTAACATGTAACTCGGCTCAAAATGGGGGAAAAAATGCTGTGGATTTGGTTGTCAGAGACACTGCCCTGTGGAACTAACTTTCCTTTTGAACAGTTTATGTGAACCTTTCTGCTTGCAATACATGTAGTGGATTGTGTAAGCTGTAAGGGTTTCCTGGCAGAACAATGCTAACTTAAGAGTGCAATTATTACAAAAGCAAGATGTAGGAGACTGTTTAGTGGCAGACTGGCTTGATGAGTTTGGATCCTCTTTGCTTGATGATACATGTTGAGTCCAACGAATTAAATGGGGAATGATGCCTGGTTTTTGAGGCTTTCAGTATTTGTTCTTTTCCTTTATAAAATAAGAAAGTGATTTTTCATAAAGTAGAAGCATTTTTGATAGCAATTAATGTTTGCTGTATCATTTTCTTGAACTTCAGATAGTTATGCAGCTGAATACAGCTGGAAAAAAGGGCATCCTTAAATAAAAAGTAAAATGTTGAAACTACTTATTGTCAACATCCTCCAAATTCTTTTTGAATCTGGGATATAACTGAGATTGAGACTCCCCCTGCCCTGTTCAACAAAGTGCTTATTGGGAACTTGAATTAACTTTTCCCAAAAAGTTCTATAGGAAAAAAAAAAGTTAAACTGTGTTAAACTGTCTTTCCTTGTTCTGAATTAAAGGTGGTCCTCATCACTCACTCAAGTTTTCTTCTCTTTGTTTTGTTATAAATGAAGATGTGCTAACTGTAAAATGCTTCATTCTTTTCACATCTACTCTTGTGTAGTTTTAAGTTTGGGTTCTCCAAATACTTGAATTCTTATGTTGGTATTTTAATGATGTTCTTAAGCAAATGCCAGTATGTGAGGCATTGGTGATAATGCATTACCTTTGCTGAAGCTGTGCTTTTCTGTGATAATCGTGTAGCATGTTGGTGTTGTGCAGTCATTTAGTCTGCTTTGAAACTATGGAGGTTTTGGATACAGAAGCTACGTTAGTATTTGTTTTTCTCCTTCCTCACTCTCTTCCCCTTGCCACCCCTGTGGTTTGAGTTTTTGTATGAAGAGGACTCAGAGGAAGGGAAGCTGAATTCCTTTTCCTGGTTTTCCTCTTTCAAATACAATGGTGATTACATTGTCTGTATGAAACAGGCATTATATCTTGGTAATCATGTTTTGTCTCAAAGCAAGTGAGTCATCTTCTGACTGCCAAGCTCCAGAATATGACAGTCTTTAAGAACTTTCCATATGAGGAAGCAATAACAGATTTGTGGGACAGCTAATGAGTAGTAGATAATTAATGTCCTGCTCCTGCTAAGCCTCGGTATCTGACAGGTATTTTGCCTTTTAGTAGGATGGTTTAGAGAAACGTTTTCTACATAGTTTATAATTTGATCTAATATGAAGCCTTTAAGTGCCAACTTTTTGTACTGTGGCACAAAAGCAATGTGACTTGCTCTTAGACAGTTACCTGCTGGGGTTTGTTTGTTCACATAGTTCTTGTGAATTTATTCTAGGGCAGCAGAGATTAAAGTTTAATCTATTAAAAAATAATCATTGTTATAGTTTGGGAGACAATTGATACTTTGTCTGTATTGGTGAGCATGTAACACTAGCTTCATATTTGATCTAGATGAGCAGGAGAAGTATCCTTGATATATTAAACATTATTTTAAACTTGAAGTAGAGTTAGGGTTACTTAATATTTGAGATAATTAATTTTTCTGTAGCTTTAGCTTAGTTTAAAAGTATTACAAATAATTACTTCAGCAAGCTGAAAGTTTCCAGTTGGCAGTATTGGGCTTCTTTTTAAGTAGCCTGGGGTGCTTAATTGTCAGAGCTCACACTTTCTATTAAATGGGAGAGTCTTGTCCATAGCACTTAATGGCTCTACTGAACGAGCGGTCTTCTGAATCCCTGCTATTTCAGCGCATCTGATGATGTTCACGTATGGCTCTGCGGTTGGTATAAAACTAGTAAAATTCCTTGATAGTCGTCTGTAACTGATGAAGATGTTTTGACATCAAAGCTGTTAATTTTGGTAACTCTTCCAAGGAACAGCCATTTTGAGAAGGAAGGCCTTTCAAAATAGGTGTCCAGGTGTCTTTGAGCAGGAAAGCTTTCCCTAAGAGTTCTAGGGCACATCTGAGGCTTGTTGTGTAGTTTTGGACTTATGGGAGCAAGTGTTGATATCAGTGATGGATCCTTCAGGCAGGGCCAGCATGTGCTGTCGCAATACCTTCAGCCTCTACCAGGCTTCAGTTTGAACTTGCTCTTAAATTTTTTAATCCTGTTTTAATACACAGGCCCAGTTAACTGAGACTTGTTTTACTGTGGCGTCAGAACAAATACCTGAGGGTGAATCTGCAGTTTGACAAGTTGTTGGAGATAATGCAAGTCTTAAATTTGATGCTTTTACTTCTTCCTGCTACAAACAAGATGAATTACCTAGATAGCTTAAAAAAAAAAAAAAAAAAAAGGAGGGGGGATGGGGGGTGGGAATTTCTTTCCATCTAGGGCTCCATTTCAGATGTACTGGAGCTTGGATAAACCAGATCTTGTGTAATTCCTCTCGTCATTATGAAGAAAAAGCTCCTTTATTTATACCTCTACTTGCTAATTAATGAAGTCCTTAATTTGTTAGAAATAGCTTTTTAGGTTGAGCAATATTAGATGGGAACACTTTTTCTAATCTTGTATCTTAAATGATGCTGCTGTCAAGAACAGATTGAAGCTTTCCATACTGAAACATAACTGATAACTATGTTCCAAACCAGAGTTGTACAGGTGAAAGTTGGTTAAGAAGTGGCCTTGTGGTTTTTTCGCACTGCAGCAGCATTTTCTTGACCTAGTTATTTTTCAAAGACAGGTTACTGTTTTTCTTACCTTGAACATTGTTTCTGCCTGAAGAGGTTAGTCTAATGGTTTGACACATGGTTTGGAGAGCCTCTAGTCTTTGCCTCTATTATGCTTGAATTTGGATGCTATTCTGCCAAGCAGTGTTTAAAAAAAAAAAAAAGTAGGTGCTTGAACTTGAAAAGCTCCTTCAGTAATAGACCTTGAGAAAGCAAGCCTTTCTGTAGGCATGTAAAACTTTTTCTTCTAGGATGAATTTTACTTGGTACAAACCTAAAGTATGGAACTGTTCTACTGGGAATCAACTTTTTTGTCAAATGGCAGTTAAGCATCCTTACAAAATACATGTCTCTGTTTATTGGAAATTGGCAAGCCAGCATGATGTCTCCTGACTAATTCCACATGGTCTAAAAACTTTTTCCTTCAAAGTGTTGCCAGCTTCTTTCCCCATTACTAGATCTGTGTGTGCCTGCATGTGCTTATGTTTTATAAGGAAGTTATGAACTATTATTTGCTGTTGTAAGTTCTCTTTTCTTTGGAGGGAGGACAAGAGAAGTGAATGTTGTAAGCAGGAGTAATTCTTTTATTACAGTGTGAGACCAGGGCATGCACTGAATTAAGTAGTTTACACAGCTTACCACTCTTCAGGTTCTGCTTCTTGTATATTTACTGTTCTGTAACTCCCTTTTTGCGTTGCTCTGAGTTATCTTTGCTGCTCTGCCTTGCTTTGCTGCTTTCTGTTTCGGGATTTTTTCAAGTTCTTTGTCTGGTGTCAAAATCCTGTTTAGGCTCCTTTGTAGAGAAAAACTGTCCAGAAAACCAGCTGTGCCTCCTGGTGTTGAGCATCGCTAAATCCTGCTCTGCTTTCGTTGTGGCAGTAAGAAGTATTCTATACCTTCTACCAGAAAGATCCAGTAGAACCGAGTTCTCTTTGATCCTCTTCTGTGTGGTGGCATGACCAACTGACGGTAGGATCTGCAGCTCTATATAAATACACTGAGCTCGTCTTGGGCTACTGTAGAAGCTGCCTTATGCGGATTACCGAAATGTTCCCTGACTAGTTAAGCTTGGGATCTAGTGACCCCGACACTTGCTGGGTGGCTCAAGCGTAGCCATAGCGTGTTTGAGGGCCAGGCCTGAGAGTTACCAAGTGTCTGGGAGGCCATGTGAACTCCCTCAACATCCCCACCCGCAATTCCCTCCCGGACACTACTGTTGTAACAGAAGGGTCATCCTTCTGGTATCCAAATTGGCTCAAGTGTCATAGTATTTATTGGAATGTGATCATCGTTTCTTAAAACAGCACTCGTTACAGCTTGTACTTGTAGTTTTTAGTGAACCTACTTCCACAATGACTGTGGCTCTGAATCTTTAACGTTACTGTATTAAATTGTAATCCACTTAGCATGGTTCTGGCTTTTTCTGTCTGCGTATTCTGAAAAATATGAAGATCTCTGGGGAACCATGATACAAGTCTCACAAGTAGGATGTACGGCACAGTCAACAACCAGATGATGGTGGCAAAAGGGTAAAAGCTTCCCAAAAGTTCTGTGCCCAAACAGAATTTCAGGATATCTTTTTTTTTTCTTTACCACTGTCAGTAGTTTGACAATCTGGAAATTTGTGCCTTAAAGCTATGAGTTAAAAAAAAAAAAGCATACTTTTGTATTTCGCTAGGGGGTGCTGGCATTTGAGGGGGGGAGGAGGAAGGAATCAG